>BDUI01000389.1:88954-104171 GCA_002335545.1 Apodemus speciosus | reverse complement strand
GGGGGGTGATTGGGGAATGGGCGGAGGGAAGAGGACTTATGGGACATATGGTGAGGGGGGAACTGGGAAAGGGGAAAGCATTTGGAATGTAAACAAAGAATATGGAAAATAAAAAAAATAAGATTCTAGTTTATTCACTCTCAAATCTCCATGTAATTAGTACACAATATAAACTGAAATTCAATAGTATTTTTGATGTTATGGCAGAAAACTAAATAAAAAGGCAGTTAAAAAGGTTTTTCCTTGGGCTGGAGAGATGGCTCAGTGGTTAAGAACACTGAGTGCTCTTCTGAAGGTCCTGAGTTCAAATCCCAGCAACTACATGGTGGGTCACAATCATCCATAAGGAAATCTGACACCCTCTTCTGGAGTGTCTGAAGACAGCTACAGTGTACTTACATATAACAAACAAACAAACAAATCTTTTTTTAAAAAAGGTTTTTCCCCTAAAACAATACAGGCTACTGTTACTACCCTTTCATTGCTACCAGAATGAGATGGTAAGATCCCATTGCTAGTATTGTAAGAGTGCACTTTGGTCACAGAACATAAGAAAAATAAAAATCAAGCTGGAACTTTCCCTATTACATAGGGCCTTCATCTGCCTTTAACTGTTACAAGATTCAGATACAGAGTCAAGAGACAACGGAGAATTCAGTGCCTTGTACTAACTCTTGTATGAGAAGGCACTGCATTTCCAGATTCTAAAACAGTAAGTGGCATATATTAGTAGCCAAATAAATACTTATTGAATACTAAAGTCATCAGACATTTTATCAGGATGCATTCTAGAAAATACAGTAGAATTTAAGAATTTTTGGTTCAATATGGAAATATGACCTTTTATTTTCCTGCTATGACTGAAAAGTTCTTAGGGCCCTTACATACCTAAAACAGATATCCCACAATTTGGGAATAAGGATAAGACTTAGCAAATACCTTTCAAGAATATATGTTTAACTCTGGATATATAATACCATCTCTCCAACTACTCCATATATTTGAGGCCCTTGTTTAATATTGTAACAATGAAACAAGCATGAGACTTACATAAAATCACACACACACACACACACACACACAGCTTTTGCACAAATAGTGCAGGGACACGAGGATATTCATTTGCAAAAGAATGAAGATGGGCATGACTTTATCTACAAAATTAACTCAAAATGGCTAGCAGACGTAAATGTAAGGACTGCAGTTACATACTCAAAAACCCACAGAGGTGAATGAATGTGACCATGATGATGCCAAAAGCACACCGGTAACAACAGTAGCAGCAAAGAGCCAAGATCTCTCCCGCAAAGGCAGGAGAGGAAAGGAAAGGCAGGAGAGGAAAGTGCAGTCAGCAAAACTGAAGAATTTTCAAATCAAGTATGTAATAAAATACCTGACGTACATCAACTCCTTTTTGCCCYTTTTCTTCTTCCTATTTGTGTGTATGAGCACATCTACATGGGTGGCTGTTTATATACAAAGGCCTTAAGTTGTTACTGGGAACCTTCCCTGATTGTTCTTCCATTTATTATCTTTAAATTTTTATTTACTTATGTATATGCACCACACACATGCAAGAGCCTGAGGAGGACAGCAGAGGGCAAAGATCCCCTGGAGCTAGAGTTACAGGTGGCTGTGGGCCTCTATGTACATGCCCAAAGGAAGGGAACCGAACCCGTTCCTTTGCAAGAGTACTCTTTTTTTTTTTTTTTTAAGATTTATTTTATTTATATGAGTACACTGTAGCTGTCTTCAGAYGCACACCACAAGTGTGCATCAGATCTCATTACAGATGGTTGTGAATCACCATGTGGTTGCTGAGAATTGAACTCAGAACCTCTGGAAGAGCAGTCAGGTGCTCTTAACTGCTAAGCCATCTCTCCAGGTCCCCACCTGACTCTTTGAGTTCATCAATAAGGTCAGTCTTCATAACCACCTTGTTCTGAGGATCCCAGTCTCACCTTCTAGGGTTGGACTTATAGGTAAATTGCCACATCCATCCAGCATTTATATGAGTACTAGGGTGCATGAACCCCAAATGTTTTAACCACYGAACCATCTCCCCAGGCCCCTATGGTCAATTCTTATAACTCAACAATAACACCTGGATGTATGCCCTTGGAAAAAAGTTCTAATATCAAGTAAACTGGAAACAAATACTGCAATACTACTCCTGGGAATCTGACAAATACACATTTCCTAGAATAGCCAAATACTCCATTTTCAATATGCTAAGAATCTGGTTTTTGTTCATCACTTGAATGGAAGGATGACGTCCAGGTTACTGGAGCCTAGATCACCACTGGCCTTTAGAAACTCTATGGCTTTCTTGATAAGCAAGAGCTATGGCCAATTCACTAACATCTGAATCAGGTCCTTCAGGAGTCTTCGGAATCCTAGAAAGATATCTCATCAGTGAAAAGCAGTCTTCAAAACAAATGCACGAAAACTCTCAATGATGAGGGAGACAAGTGATCAGGCACTATCTAGCTACCTCCCTGAAAGTCTGAAGTGTTTGGGTACCAACATACTGAATATCTGCTATGTACCACAGATACTAGCCCCTTCCTTACCATGCCACCTTTTTCAGATAAACTTCTCAAAAACTTTGTCAAACAGCAATGGGAGGGGGGCCCTCAGTGCCAGGGAGGTTTGATGCCCCAGCATAGGGGGATGCTGGAGCCATGGGTTGGGAGAGTGATTATAGAATGGCTCTTGCTGAGGTCAAATCATCTCCTCCTCCTTTTATTCTTTTCTTCTTTTTGACAGGGTTTCTCTATATAAACTTGGCTGCCCTGTAGACCAGGCTGGCTTCTGCCTCCCAAGCACTGGGATTAAGGGCGTGCACCACACTGCCCAGCAAGTCCCATCTTAAATTCAACAGATGGTTTTCAGCACACTTAACTACTGGATTATTTCTTTTTCCTTTGGACCCACCATCTTCCCTTGCCTTTATGGCATGCTTTAAACTACAATTAGACTTTAAAGAAAGAATATAAAGCAAAAATCAAGTATGGGTTATTATTGGAAATAATTTATTTGTTATTTTATATGTGTACAGGTATTTTGCCTCCATGTGTAAGCACCACATGTGTTCTGGTGTGTGTGGAGGCCAGAAGAGGGCATTGGACCCCTTAAAATTAGAGTCATAAATAGTTGTGACCAGCATGTGGGTGTTGAGTCATCTCTCCAGCTCAAGTATGGTTTACTTTTGAAATCCTTAAATGCCTCATTTAAATACAGTGTGATTGCCTATATGCAACAAAACATTTTTGGCCTTATCTAATAAAAATTCCACAGTATAGATTCAGTTAGGTCACACACCTAACATCAAGTTAGGTGCCCCTCATAGTATCTCTTTATCATTTTATTATAGATAATAAGTACTTATTGTCTTATTCTAAAAAACTAGCTCCGAGCCCTCTTTTGTTGCTCATCTTGGGTCAGTGGTTCTTATCTGAGGAGCATTTGAAACTCAAGGCTGCCTGCACTAAAGAGGCTGAGCAGACTGAGCAGCTACTTAGAGGCCTTCTATTGCTTCAACAGCAAGTACCTGGCCATCCAGAGCTACATAGCAAGACCCCGACAAAAAGGAACCAAAGTAATACCAACGCACACATGCACACACACCAAACAAAAACCGACCAACCAAAAAACACCTTACACCGAAACAAAAAAACCTACAAAGCTACAATTCAGACCAAATAAATAGAAACAAAAAAGTATTAGACGGACCTCAGCATCAGTTATTTTGTTGTCTTTTGTTTTTTAAGTGTGTGTGTGTGTGTGTGTGTGTGTGTGTGTTGGTAGTACATGTGCACATATGTGCACGCCCATGTTCATACAGAGAAGGCTGAGAAGGTGAACAGGGTTTCTCACTGATCCTGGAGCCACACTAGTGGCGAGCAAGCTCCAGTGATCCTCCTGTGCCTGTAATTACTGGTGACTCCACTGCCAGGCATAGATTTTTACATGGATACTGGAGCCTGCAGTTCAGGTCCTCAGACCTGTGCAGCAGCTACCTCARCACCCCAGCTGTAGTGGTTTGTTTGTTTTGTTTTGTTTTTTAATTATTCAGTGTTTCCAATGTAAAACCAGAAAGAAAATTATTCTCTTTTGACCAGGATTACACAGAATTAGGCCAGCAAGTTGGTTCGGCAGGCAAAAACACTTGCATGCAAGCCTGAGTTTGACTCTTAAAGGCTACAGTGCATCTGCATGCATCTGCAATGCCATCACTCTGACAGCCAGGTGGAAGATGGAGAGAGGAAAAACCACCGGAAGGATCATGGGCCAGCAAGCCTAGAGGAGGCAGCACAGGGAAAACAACAAAGATCCTGCATCACCAAGGAGAACACCAACTCCAAAAGTCATCTTTGGACTTCCACACGGGTGTACACAYGCATGCACACACACTCACCCTCGCACAACACAGAGGCAAAACAGGCCAGGCACAAGCTTTAGGGAGTGGCTGACTGGAATCAGTTTTGACTACTTCTGATCACTGTTGCAATACAAGAAAGCCTGTTTAGTCTGTCATTCATTCTCATATCCATTCTCTCTCTCTCTCTCTCTCTCTCTCTCTCTCTCTCTCTCTCTCTCTCTCTCTCTCTCCTCTCTCTCAAAATCTTCAGATTTAAAAATACTGGCAATTAATGCAGAATTAGCAATAAAACCACTGTATGGACAAACTAAAACATCCATGATCTAAACTCTATGTTAGGCTATTGGTTTGCAACCTCTGCAATGAATAATTTCACCCATACACTTCAATTTAAACCTGAATATTTGTGCCTCCAGTCCTATGTTTTCTTCCTGTGGGTTTGAACTGTAAAGTGCTTTTATGACACATTTACATGAAAGTTTAGCATCCCAATGTGATCTATGATTTAAATCCATCTCAAAACTATTCTTATGATGCTCTCTCTATTTCAGGTAACAACTCCTATATTCACATTTTGGGCAAGCAGGTGCCCTGAAATTCACCCTAGGAAGTTATTCCTTTACCTCTACATTTGTGCCATTATCTTCTTCTAAATCTTATCAACCATGCCTCCTAAGTGCATCTCATAGATACATGAACTTTTTTTCTGGCCCCATTACTATCGTCCTGGTCTCAGTTAACATTTTATGTTTTAGTTACCTTGTTCAAATCATTTTTTCCATATGCTGATCTTTCACAAACATATTTGGTCCAATAGCCACATTTCTATCAATTTATTCCACAAATAAATTCGAGCCATTCGAATGTGAACTGGCATATTCATAGTGGTATTTACAATAAATTGGAAACATTTACATGCCTATCAATAGGAGAATGGAAGCCGGGCAGTGGTAGTGCACACCTTTAATCCCAGCACTTGGGAGCCAGAGGCAGGAGGATTTCTGAGTTCAAGGCCAGCCTGGTCTACAGAGTGAGTTCCAGAACAGCCAGAGCTACACAGGAAAACCCTGTCTCAAGAAAACCAAATAAATAAATAAGTAAATAAGTAAATAAATAAAGGAATGGATAAATAATCTATATTGTAGCCATACAGTGAAAGGCCATATACATCAAAATGGGTAAATTCCCAAGGGACTGCCACTATTTGTGTAAACAAGATGCTTATAAAAAAAAGTTCAGAATAGTAAACAAAACTATTAGCAGTGGTTATCTACTCAGAAGGCATGGGGAAAATGTTGACTGGAATAGAAGATACTGTCGTTGAATACATGTGGAGAAGGGCCTGTTTTAAGAAGTACTGTTTTAAGTTCCTCGAGTGGTTTCTGGTGACTGAGAAGTCAGTAGCAGACAGCCTCTGCTTACTTACCTTCCTCTATCATTCTACCCACCTAATCCTTCAAGTTCCATCCACACTAGCTTCTGGGTTCCTGGGGGGTTGGGGAGACCTAGTCTTTTTTGTCTTAAGGTTCACAGTTCTTCCTTCTGTGTAGAATTTTGTCCCCTAAGCTTTAATTACCAATTCCATGTTTTCCTTCTGACTCTGTCTCTCATGTTCTTTTCTCAAAGGAACACTCTTCAATTTCCAGACTAGGTCAAGATGAACATTTTAGGTACTCAGGAAACCTGTACTTCTCTCAGAATTTAGCACTGTGGTAATGACATAACGGTGTAATTACATGTGTTCACACCAGTTACCTCTTTAGATGATAAGAAACAGAAGTGCAGAGATCATATGAGATGCTTTCACCTTTGTATTCTTAGACATGACCTACCATACAGTGTGCAAAGCAGGCTGTCACATATTAAATAAATGACTTCTCTTGACCGTGAGCTTAAGAAAGCAGAGTCAATACATAACCAAACAAGGACAATGCAGTGTCCTGGTATTAAAGTAGCAGTCAGTTTGCAACAGTGGTTTTCAACTAGGGATAGTTTGGTCCTTCTCAGGGGATACCTAGCAATGTCTAGAAGCAGTTCTGATTGTCTCTGCATGTAGTACTACTAATAGCTAGGACTCTAAGTCAGGAAAGTGGCTAACCATCCTCTATAGCACAGGATAGGCTACCATGACAAAGTATTATCTGATCTAAAATATAGACAGCACCACATATGAGAAACCCTGATTGAGAGGATGATACTATTCCAAAGGGGAGTTAGTTCTACCCCTTACTCTGGCGGGCTTTGTTGTGGTTATTTTGCTGAGGGGNTCTCTCTCTCTCTCTCTCTCTCTCTCTCTCTCTCTCTCTCTCCTCTCTCTCAAAATCTTCAGATTTAAAAATACTGGCAATTAATGCAGAATTAGCAATAAAACCACTGTATGGACAAACTAAAACATCCATGATCTAAACTCTATGTTAGGCTATTGGTTTGCAACCTCTGCAATGAATAATTTCACCCATACACTTCAATTTAAACCTGAATATTTGTGCCTCCAGTCCTATGTTTTCTTCCTGTGGGTTTGAACTGTAAAGTGCTTTTATGACACATTTACATGAAAGTTTAGCATCCCAATGTGATCTATGATTTAAATCCATCTCAAAACTATTCTTATGATGCTCTCTCTATTTCAGGTAACAACTCCTATATTCACATTTTGGGCAAGCAGGTGCCCTGAAATTCACCCTAGGAAGTTATTCCTTTACCTCTACATTTGTGCCATTATCTTCTTCTAAATCTTATCAACCATGCCTCCTAAGTGCATCTCATAGATACATGAACTTTTTTTCTGGCCCCATTACTATCGTCCTGGTCTCAGTTAACATTTTATGTTTTAGTTACCTTGTTCAAATCATTTTTTCCATATGCTGATCTTTCACAAACATATTTGGTCCAATAGCCACATTTCTATCAATTTATTCCACAAATAAATTCGAGCCATTCGAATGTGAACTGGCATATTCATAGTGGTATTTACAATAAATTGGAAACATTTACATGCCTATCAATAGGAGAATGGAAGCCGGGCAGTGGTAGTGCACACCTTTAATCCCAGCACTTGGGAGCCAGAGGCAGGAGGATTTCTGAGTTCAAGGCCAGCCTGGTCTACAGAGTGAGTTCCAGAACAGCCAGAGCTACACAGGAAAACCCTGTCTCAAGAAAACCAAATAAATAAATAAGTAAATAAGTAAATAAATAAAGGAATGGATAAATAATCTATATTGTAGCCATACAGTGAAAGGCCATATACATCAAAATGGGTAAATTCCCAAGGGACTGCCACTATTTGTGTAAACAAGATGCTTATAAAAAAAAGTTCAGAATAGTAAACAAAACTATTAGCAGTGGTTATCTACTCAGAAGGCATGGGGAAAATGTTGACTGGAATAGAAGATACTGTCGTTGAATACATGTGGAGAAGGGCCTGTTTTAAGAAGTACTGTTTTAAGTTCCTCGAGTGGTTTCTGGTGACTGAGAAGTCAGTAGCAGACAGCCTCTGCTTACTTACCTTCCTCTATCATTCTACCCACCTAATCCTTCAAGTTCCATCCACACTAGCTTCTGGGTTCCTGGGGGGTTGGGGAGACCTAGTCTTTTTTGTCTTAAGGTTCACAGTTCTTCCTTCTGTGTAGAATTTTGTCCCCTAAGCTTTAATTACCAATTCCATGTTTTCCTTCTGACTCTGTCTCTCATGTTCTTTTCTCAAAGGAACACTCTTCAATTTCCAGACTAGGTCAAGATGAACATTTTAGGTACTCAGGAAACCTGTACTTCTCTCAGAATTTAGCACTGTGGTAATGACATAACGGTGTAATTACATGTGTTCACACCAGTTACCTCTTTAGATGATAAGAAACAGAAGTGCAGAGATCATATGAGATGCTTTCACCTTTGTATTCTTAGACATGACCTACCATACAGTGTGCAAAGCAGGCTGTCACATATTAAATAAATGACTTCTCTTGACCGTGAGCTTAAGAAAGCAGAGTCAATACATAACCAAACAAGGACAATGCAGTGTCCTGGTATTAAAGTAGCAGTCAGTTTGCAACAGTGGTTTTCAACTAGGGATAGTTTGGTCCTTCTCAGGGGATACCTAGCAATGTCTAGAAGCAGTTCTGATTGTCTCTGCATGTAGTACTACTAATAGCTAGGACTCTAAGTCAGGAAAGTGGCTAACCATCCTCTATAGCACAGGATAGGCTACCATGACAAAGTATTATCTGATCTAAAATATAGACAGCACCACATATGAGAAACCCTGATTGAGAGGATGATACTATTCCAAAGGGGAGTTAGTTCTACCCCTTACTCTGGCGGGCTTTGTTGTGGTTATTTTGCTGAGGGGYTGGGCAGAGTTAAAAGATGTCAAGAAGAATTTCAGAGATGTAAAACTTGAGTTACTTGTTGAAAGGTGGCACAGGCCAGTTCAACTGGAACTGAAATGAGTCGCTGACGAGTTATTACCTTCAAATATTCAGTACTACGTAACTGCTCAACTTTATTTCCTTCCTGCTCAAGCAAAACTTCCATTCTCTGAGGACACATGGTTTTAGCAGAACCTTAAGGGCAGATTAACTCAGACCAAGATAAAGTCAGATAATCACTATGCAGAATGCTAAGCTACTTTTTAATATATGCAAATCTTATATGTGAATGTAAAGTATTAACTGCCTATTATTCAGGTTGTTGGTGTATAAAGCTATCATTGAATCTAACAACATTGGCCTTGATATAGATTTTTCCAAAGCATGTATATGTGCACGCGCACGCACACACACACACACACACACACACACACACACCAAAAATCAAACAAACAAACAAACCCAAACCCTCAAAGAACCACCAAACTTTGTATTCCTGACTGAGCTTTCCAGATTGTGTAAAAGATCCATTTTTCCCCCTCCACGAGTATGTCATGCCATAAGTTTTGTCAGAAATGTGAGAGAGCCTTTTGAATGCAATAAATGCGAATAAATTGCATGCAAATCAGGAGCCATTTACTGATTTTTCAAGAAAGCTTTCAGTAATCGTCATGGAGACCAGTGAAAGAAACTGAGATAATTTTTAACGATGCCAAGGAAAGCCTGTGTTTACTACAACACGGGTCTGCTGCCTGCTTAGCTGGACGCCCATGCTGACCTAGTATGGCGATTCTTAGGGTCCCTGTGCTTGATGCTCTGTTTACAAGAAACTGAGGCCAGACACTAAGGAAGAACAAAGAAAAATGTCTGGCACCAAAGAGGCGGGGGACGTTTTGTACATAAATGAAGATCCGTGGAGGAACACTTCTCCAATTTTGAAAGGCACTACAAATCACTCTCCGCTTACGTGTTCAAGCATTTATTCTGTGTTCTCAAACTATTTTCTACAAGGAAAATACCTTATAATTTACAAAGAGCAATTTGTCCTCCCCCTCTGCATCTGCAGACCATCATGCAGGATAAAATTTCCCTAGGCTTTATCAGAGTGGGAGGAATGGAAATAATGTGAGCACAACACAGTTCCGATGCAACATTAACTCCAAGCCCGGCCAGCTGGTTTCCATCGAGCAGTCCCTAAGGAGAACGCCCCTCGAGCCCGCAGCCCGGCCAGCGCGACCGTGGGACCGGCCGAGGTGCTCGCAGCTCAGCCACTCGGCCGTCCTCGTCCTCTACATTTGTTTCAGGTGCCCCTGCTCCCAGAGTGGCTGGGATCCCGCCCGCAGCCCCGAACTGGTGACACATCCTTCTTTGGCTAAGTCAGACCGAGGCCGGGCAGGGGGCGGGGAAGGAAAATAAAGCCTCAGCGCCTAACGACGTGACTCTCAGTTCTTCCAGAACCTTGGCATTTGCTGCGCTGCCAAGCTTTCCTGTTAACGAGTTCCCGGCCCGGGCGTCCCGCGAGGTGGGAGGCGCCGGCCATCCGGTTCACTGGCCTCCTCCGCGGAGCTCCCGGGCCACCGTTCCCCACGGCCGCCAGCCCCGGGAGTCCTCCGGCGTGCCTGCGMTCCACCAGGCGTCCCTTCTCSGCGCGCGGCCCCTGCGGCCAGGCCAGTCCCCGCCCCCGGCCCCGCCCGCCCCGGCCTCTGCGCGCCGCCCCTCGGCCTCGCCAGCCCGTGGAGGGCCGGGGGCGCACAAGGAGAACCGGCCTAAGGCCCCGCGTCTGTGCGCCTACCTCAGTGCCCACTGCTCCTCCTCCCGCGGCTGCCTCGGCTCGCAGGCGACGCGCAAACGCTACCCGGCTTCCCGCAGCGCGGGGTCTGGGCCGCTTACRCCGCGCGTGAGGAGCCGAGGCCCGAGCGCGCCCCGCCCAGCCGCCCGGCAGCCTCGCCGCCCGCCAGCGCCACTGCTCCGCCCACTAGCGCCTCCATCCCGCCCACAGACCCGCCCCTCTCGGGCCCGACCCCGCCCACTTGGCGGCTCAGGGTTCCTTCCCCTCCTAGTTCTCCCCCCCCCCMCCCCMCCCCGAAAGGGGGCCCTGAGGGGCGCCGCGAGAGCCGCCGCGGCCGCCGGTGTGCATTAGTTTGTGTAGCGGAGAAGGCTGTTCGCACTATCTGGGCACTGAGTTTCATATTAAGAATATACATTTTATTACGGCCGTCATTATTTTTATTACCCTTCTTACTGTCCTCTTAGATAGCTGTCCTGATCTTCAGGAAGGCTATCTCATCCGACTACAGTCTACACTCCTTACTGCATGCTCCTTTTCGCTCAGCCCAAGATGTGAGTTTTGAAAGAAGAGTTTTTTTTTTWAATTTATTTTTTAAGTGAATTGCTAACAGAATAAAAATTGTTAAATAAASAAAGCTATGTAAAACAAATGCACAACTTAATGGATTATTCTGAAACATTTGCAATTTTGATTCCTGAAGCTTTGATTCTAGCTAAAATAATAAATGAGGTTTGCATTTACTAAAAGTGGGAAATAAATGGGCTGACTGGGCTAGGGACATAGCCCAGTTGGTACAGTAAACGAGGATAAAACCACATAAACTGGGAGAGGTAACCCATGCCTGAGAAGCTCCGTAGAGGTGGAGGAGGCAGGAGAACCAGAAGCTCAAAGTATTTGAACTTTGGTTGTATTGCTGCTTTATCCAACCTGGACTACATGAATACCATGTAGCTCAACAATAAAAATAATGCATGTTCAATTCTTAATTAAAAAAATCAATCATTATATAAGCATATGGGTAATACAAGCATGTCTGTCAGTCCGTCCGTCAGTCAGGCAGTCAGTCAGTCAGTCAGTCAGTCAGTCAGTCAGTCAGTCAGAAGAAGGAATAATACGTGACTTGAGGTCACGTAGAGACCTCATCATGAAGAATCAGATGTAGATAAGAGTTTAAAGAGCCGTGGATTAGGCAAACTGTGAGAACAGGCTCTGGGTACCTGGTTTATCTCTTCCTTTCTGTCCACATCTCTTAGCCAAACACCAGTTGCTTACAGAGTGCCTTCTGTGCACACGTGAAATCATATGTTGTACATATACATTTATGTACAGATGGTGCAAGCAAACAAAACGTATGTGGTTTTACATTCTGTAGCTATGTGTAAGCTTGATTATAAGAAATATATTTTTATTTTTAAAAGAAAAAATGTAGATAAGATTGCCCTAAACAGGCTTTATAGGCTGAATCATTTTAACAAGTTAATCTTTTTAATAGCTAAAACGTGGTCTGTGGTGTCGTGAAAGAAGAAAAACCATTACACACCCAGCTTTATACTTTCCCATCTTAAAAGGCCTTCCCCATACCACACTGAAAATCTTTGCATCAGAACAGTCCTGTGAAGAAGGCAGGGCACGACGCAGAGGTGGCAAAGGTCACAGAAGAGTTCTTGATGTGAGGACAGGAAGTGCAGAGTGACTCACCGAACTTCAACACTGCTCCCTGCCTTTACCCTTGGACTCCTGCAGGGCCTTTGCCCTCCATTTAGTTACACAGTTCACTGGAATGAAAAGGACATAATCCCTCCTGGGCGTGAAGGTGCACGCCTGCAATTCTAGAAGWTCAGAAGTTCAAGGCTGGCCACGGTTCATAACAAGTTTGAGACTAGTCTGGAAATTTGATTCAATACAATAGAACCAACCTCTGTCTTAGTGAGTTGCCAGCTTATCACAATTTATCGGACTCCAGTCTCTATGGGAGGTATCATGCATAGRACATAGAGTCTTTGCGTCTGGTCAAGAAATAAAGAAGTATTTGAGAATAAATGAGTAATTAGTTATTATAATAGAGGAAGAGTCTTGAACAGAATTCTATTGGGGAGAAAGTGGAATAGGTTCTCTCATGGAAGAGGACATCTGAACAATTTTATGATGAAAAATATACAGCATGAATAATGTCAAATATCATGTTTTTGTTGSAAGCATATGAAGTCAAAAATTCAGAAATAGAACAAGAAATGTTGTGCACCTTCACTGAAATTTAACAATTATTACTCTTTGGCTAATTTGTTCCATCTGTACGTTCTCTTTGCTTCCCTGGGTTATTTTGAAGAAACTCACAATCAGAGTATTATTTCACCTGTAAATACTTCACTATGCATCATTAACTGGTAAGACCTACTTTAAAATACAATTACAAAATTATTAAGGAATCTATTTCAATTGATGATTTCTGAATATGTACAGCTTCTTAATATACAACATGGTATTCAACCTTTCCACAAATATTTTATAAGAGTTATTTCTACAATGGAGGACTCAAGCGAAGTCCTCACAGTACATTTGGCTATTCTCCCTCTTTTAAAAAAAAAACATTAGAAATTTTTATTTATATGCTTATTTATCAGTGCTGGGTATTGAACCCAGGGCCTTGTACATGCCAGGCAAGTACTCTACATAAAACCAAACTCCCAGACCCAGCATTTGGCTAGTCTCTTAAATGTTTTTCATTCCTCGAAGATTAAGATTTATTTTAATTACTTTAAAGGTGTGGTAGATGTGAGTGAGAACGCGCATTTGGATTCAAGTGTTCAAAGAGTCAGGAAGAGAGAAACATCTCCCCCTAAAGCTAGCGTTGCAGGGAGTTGTGAACATCCAATGTGGGTCCTAGGAACCACACTCAGGTCCCTCTACAAGAGCGGTATCCACTCAACCTTCTGGCCATGCCGACAGCTCTTTCCTGTACACTTTTCGTGGTAAAGAGAAGGATGCTTCTCATGTTCCCCACTGTGCTGATCGCAACGATGTAGTGTTTATCCCCTTTATTTTCCRTGAATTGATCGATGAGAAGCTTGATCAGACGGGAAAATATAACCTATACTGAGAAAACCAACCAGTYGGAGCATATCAAAAAACTGTCACAGATACCAGAATTAGCAGACAAAGACGTGAGAACAGTTGCTCTCTAATCAAAATGTTCAAAAAGCTAGAGACAGAAAACATCCAAAATATACGTTTATAGATGGAGACTGTGATGTTTGAGATAAAATATGTTGAGGTGGCACACTTGTCATCTTATGGCTTCAGAGATGCAGTCTGGAGTAGTGTGAGTTCTAGGCCAGGATGGACTACATAGAAAGTGTTTCAAAACGAAAAAAAAAAAATTGGGCATGGTGGTGCACGCCTATTATCGCAGCAATCAGGAAGCAGAGGCAGGACAATTACTGTGAGTTTGAGGCCATTCTGGGCTTTGTAATAAGCTAGAGGCTAGTCTAAGCTACCTGGTAAAACTCCACTTTGAAAAATTGAATTTTCTAATGGAAAATTAAACATTGCTAAATAAAAAAAGATTAGTGAACTTCAAGTCACATCAACAGAAATTGTCTAAAGTGAATCATTCAAAGAAAAAAATCTAAAAATGAAAAAGACATCAGTACAATTTGAAACAATAAGTCACTTACCATGTAGATAGATGGATGGATCCTGAGGGAGAGGTATGAGGAGGAATATGTTAGACTAGATGATATTAGTAGTTTCTAAATGGCATGAAAGCCATGTACAGTTGACCCTTGGTATCTTCTGGGGTTTTGTTCCAAGATCCCTCTCTACTTCATGCCAAAATTTATTCATGTTCAAATCTTATTTAAAAAGTGTTATAGCACTTTTTTGGAAATGTCTTAACAAGACAATTGCTTTTGACAATCAAGGTTCACCACTCAGAAAGGCAGAAGAACCACCAGTTACAATTCTTTCCTATAACTTGTGGACATCCCTTTGTACCCTCTAAATCAGTTAATAATAAATAGTTATTTGTAGTAATAACCATTTTAAAGTAATTGCTATATAAATAGTTATCTTGTATTATTTAGGGAATACATAATGGGGAAAGTCTGAATAAAGTCAGTGTCTTAGTTACTGGTGCTGTGAAGAGACACCATGACCAAGGCGTCTGAGTTAGGGTTACTACTATTGCTACGCTAAAACACCATGACCAAAAGCAAGTTGGGAAGTTTATGTGGCCTACACTTCCATATCCATAGTCTGCCACTGAAGGATGTCAGGACAGGAACTCAAGTAGGTCTAGAACCTGGAGGCAGGAGCTGATGCAGAGGCCATGGAGGGTGCTGCTCACTGGCTTGCTCCTCACGGCTCAGTCTGCTTTCTTGGAGAACTCAGAACCACCCACCCAGGGGTGGCCACACCCACAACAGCTGACACCTCCCCATCAGTCACTAATTACGAAAATACCTTAGATAGAGGCTTGCCTACAGCTTGATCTGATGGAGGCATTTTCTTAATTGAGTTTGTCTCCTCTCAGATGATTTTAGCTTTTGTCATAAAACTATCCAGCTCACCAAGGCAACACTTAAAAGAAAGCATTTGATTGGGGGTTTGCTTACCAAGTTTAGAGGGCTGGTTCATGATCATGAAGCAGAGGACCGGCATGAGGCTGTAGCTGTAGCTGTA
>BDUI01000388.1:263221-277657 GCA_002335545.1 Apodemus speciosus | reverse complement strand
CCAAGTCTTTCAGTTTGGCTGCTGCCAAGGACCACCTCATATTCTTCCCAAATGCCCATGACCCCAACCCTTTAGCACAAACCTTGGCCAACCACCTACTCTCCTATTTAGTGGGGGGAGGAGATGAAATTTATACTATTTTTTCAGGCAATCTGATCCCACCCAGACTATAATTCCTAAATTGTCATCATAATGTAATAATCTGTATCATTCAAATGTCACATGGCTCTGGATTTGGGTAAATTCATTTTATTTATTTATGTGTTTACTTGGTTTATAAAAAAAGATATGATCATATACTCTAGCTCAGGCTAGCCTAAAACTTGCTTGCTAGCCCAGGACAAACTCGGGCTCATGGTATTACTACCTCTGCCTCCAAATTGTCTCACAACATTGAGCGTCTTGAATTAATTATGGAAGCTAGTTTGCCTAGTGATTAATCCTTCTTGGAATGTTTTCCATTGCCTCTCATATTTTGATCTTTGTCTCTTCATCTTTTTAATATGTTTTAAATAAACTTGCCAACAGACRTTCATGCAAATGTAAATTCACATCCTTGTGGGTATATTTGACTATTTTATGTGAATTTCATTTGTTCAGTGAAATCTGACTTGCCTTAAGAAGCTAATTGTTTTAATTAATCACTTTAATATAAATTTAAGTTCAAAATGGGTTTGGATTCTGGGTGACCTCTATATGAAGTGGTACCTGATGGAGCTTTGTAAACTGTCAGGGGCATGGCAATCTTGTGCTTTGTGTGCCCCTGTCCCTTACCAACTCTGTTTACTAATGTCTTCTTAGACTGGCACCTGTGGTCATAAGTGTCTATGAGTTTTTCTCTAGTGGAGAAAAACCTCTTGATTTTGCTGGAGAAGATCTCTTGATCCTGTAATTTGCAATGCATACACAGTTTTAGTCTATGTGGGAAACATCCTTAACTACCCAGAGTAGCCAATTCCTAACCCCAGCAAATAAATGCACCTGTGTTTTATGGTTTGAGCAACTGTTTTTAAAGGGTCCACATTGTAAAGTCCTGTTCCCCAAAGAGGCATCTTTGGGAGCTGAAAACTTCAAGGTGATACCTGGAGATGCTCACGGTCTTTGCAGGCACTGAAGTTGGTTGTGGAACTCTGGTCATTTCCTGTTTCCCTGTGGTGCTAGGCTGTTTCCCCACCACATGCTTTCACCATGAGATGCTGCTTTGTGAGAGGTCACACAGCACCGTCTCCAGTTTAAACTGGACACTCTAAAACTATTGTCCCCCAAACAAATTTTTTCTTTATAAGTTAATTGTCTCAGACAGTTCATTATAGTAACAGGAAGCTAATACCACAAACATGATTGCCACCACAGTAACTTAGTAGCTGGTTACATTTGCACAAGCACCTAGCCTTTTGAAACATCATCTTTAATGAACATACTTGTAGTGCCTTATAAGTTCTTGAAGAATGAAAAACAAAACCTATACRACATGCCAATGCTTAGAAAGCACACAATAAAGGAAGATGAGGAACAGGATATGAAGGAGGAAGAGGAGAAAGAGGGATGGAGGAAGGTTCACTACTGTATGGAAGGCAGCCTCTAAATGATAGAACTACTGTGGTGGTTTGAATATGTTTGGCCCAGGGAATGGCACCATTAGGAGGAGTTGTGGCCTTGTTGGAGGAAGTGTGTTACTGTAGGGATAGGCTTTGTAGCTGCCTGAAAACCAGTCTTCTCCTGTTTGCCTTGGATCAAGATGTAGAACTTTGAGCTCCTCCAGCCCCACATCTGCCTAGATCCTGCCATGCTCTCACCATGATGATAATAGACTGAACCTCTGAACCAGTAAATCAACCMAATTAAACATTGTCCTTTATAAAAGTTGCCTTGGTCATGGAGCCCCTTCATAGCAATGGATAATAGTCGGAAGGATACTATAAAAGACTTAGGGGAAAATGCCTTCTGACCATTGCTTCCTTCTTGGAGATGGCAATTCCACTGCCATTTTGTTTCTCTGAGGAAATCAGGAAAAAAGTATGAATGTAGTCTGTGAGATGTCACRTCTGGCTGGGATATGATTGCACTGGTGGTGAGGTGGGKTGGATATGAACCTTTAGACTTGTCTATTACTATAGTAGAATTAATTACTTGGAAGTAGTTTTAGCAATGATATTTGCCCAGAGTCCCCCTGAAATTTCTAAGCCTAACATTCCTCTTTCCCAATTCCTTCATTCAACCCTACCATCACCTAACTATTATATTTCTATTTTCACTGACAATTGGTTAATTATTATATTAATATTTGATTAACAGGTGATTAAAAGTGTGCCGGGCTAGATCATCTATACGAGAATGCTCAACTGAGATAGAAATTATGACTGAAAATGTTTGATTCTTACTCTTTGTTTTCCAGGTTCTGTATTGTCTGACAATACAGAAAGAAAATGTGTTAAGACAGACGAGATATATCCATTCTGAGATGCCTATATAAGTATCAAGGCCACCTTCTCCACCTCAAAAAGATTTAGAGAAAAATATCCAAACTCTGGGACTCTCTCTAACCTCTCTTAAAATGGGATTCTTCTCTTTTCTTCTTGGAGGAAGAGTTTACTATCATTAAAACTCTTTCCCTTCCTCACTGTGGAGTTAGGTTTTCTCAGAATAAAATTGTCACCTGTCATTGGATGTGACCAGCGACTGCTAAGTTTATCACAATGCTAGATTAATTTCCATAAATTGCACCCCCGCCTCAAGCCAGAAGCATCCGAGATTTTTTTAGAAGAGATAGCTCTGCAGGCACCCGCCTACTACAAGTGGAAATATGTCAGTCCTTCAGTGAAGCACAGGCAGCTGGTGCCTGTCAGTCAGAGCTGACGRCAGCATGAAGAGGAAAACCCATCTCYCATGGTGTCAAGGCCCCAGCTTTAGGCTGGATCCTGCCACTAATGACAAGGGGTGTGGCTGTTCACAAGTGACTTTCCATCAGTTTCTTCCTCCCAAAAGCAAGGCTTTGCAAAACTGCCCAATGTTCCCTTCTGTCTCCATGCTGTTCCTCATTTTCTCTATCCTTGACATACATCCCAGCCCTAGCTGCAGAAGGTCACTGGTTCTAGCTCTCTGTACACATGTATGAAAATAACACATTGGATCCCTAACCTTTTGAAATTATCACATTGTTTTTCATTATTTCCAATTCCTATATCTCACACCTGATTTTTTTTCTAAGTAAAAGAAACCAGCATATTCTTATTGTACTGATAAATGGGAAGAAAGGAGAATTCACTCATAATGTCAGTTTCTTTCAAGTGTTGCCACATATTTGTGGACAGCCTTCATGGTGTTGAAAACACTTTTCCACATTAATGGACACTCATGTATAGATTTTGTATCATTGGAAAATATATTTTCACATATACTTACTTGTGTATGTGTGTATGCATGCACATTATATAGACAGACATTCATGCCACAAGTGTCTGAGATCAGAGACAATTTGTAGGATCAAACTCAGGTCATCAGTCTTGGTGGCAAGCACCATTACCTACTGCCCCATCTCATGAGCTTCTAAAAGAAAGGTCTTACCTAGAAAAAGCATCACAGTGAATTAAGAAAGTTGAGGCTTGCTCCAAAATGGCAATCTTGTAAACCAGTTCAGAGCAGGGATTCTAAAATCAGATTTGCCGTGTTTCAAAAGATTATCACTTTACACTTCCAGGAATCTGAATTCCCTCATCTCTAAAATAAGAAGGAGAGCTCAGTCACCAGGCTGCTATGAGAAACCACTGTCATGACAGGTGTGATGGGCTCAAACTGAGAACAAGACAACTGTTAGCACAGGTGGTCCTGATATTGCTATTATGATAGTTTCTCCACCATAACTAAGAATGAGAGATGGGTATATATTCAGGTTGAAAAACAGAAAACATGGGCTGGAGAATGGCTCAGCAGTTAAGAGCACTGACTGCTCCTCCAGAGGTCCTGAGTTCAATTCCCAGCAACCAAATGGTGGCTCACAACTATCCGTAACGGGATCTGAGGCCTCTTCTGGTGTATTGGAAGAGAGAAAACAATAGTGTACTCACATACATAAAATAAATATTTTTTAAAGGAGTACTTGCTGTTAAAAAAAAAAGAAAAACAGAAAACATAATACAGAGTACATCATTCTATCTCTAATTAAATAAACTATTTAGTGACTCTGGCCATTGTAGTATGGAAGAAACTTCCAGGAGACACCTATCATAGGTTATAAGATCTGACCAACTGCCAACGAGTCTATCCTTGTAAAAACAAGCTGTGTTGCTCTGCTGTGCTCCACTAGACCTGAGGAGCTTGTAAGTGATGGATGATGGCTGGAGAGTGTGGGTGGGGCTTACTCATGTGGCTGGTTCCTGTGTAGGACAGAAGTAGGTAAGGAAATACAAGAAGAACAAGTTGATTTCTGGGACAGGACCACATGCAAGAGTCATAGGCCATGGCCCAGGAGTCATAGGCCATCCTCCACATTTTCTCAAACCAATAAAAAGACTCGTCTGAAGAGTCCAAATGTGAAGTTGGGTCTGAMAATGTATTAACAACATGCCATATTTCACTCAAGACCTTCTTAATCTAATTTAAATGCTTAAGCTATTTATATGTCACATGGGAACATCCATTTCAACTCCTGCCAGGCACCCCACAAATGCTAGCAGTAACATGATCCTGAATTTCATTATTTACTCTACTATTTATTTCATAATCACACTTGTCTTTAGGGAAAACATGGGGATGCTGGCCCAAGTTGAAAAGATTCAAAGTGTAATGCACTCTGCAACACAGGAAGGGAAATAACTTATTTGGCAATAGAGTTCTAGGTTTAACATAGTAGAAAGCAGTCTTTGGGAGAAACAGTTAGATCATTTCTGCACTCTGGAGACCACCCAGATTCCAGTCAGTATAATTAGATACCATGGCTTTCTTTTTCTTCCTATTCATCACTTCCCAGAAAAACAATTTTTTTAAAGAATATAGTAAGTATCTTGTTTTCTTCTGAACTACTTTATCATTTTGAGGAAACGCAGATACTTTGGGGAGTAGTGCAGTGAAAACCATTAAGTCATAGCCCCAGGAAAAGTGTATGTGCACAAATGATAAAGGGATAGGATCAGACTTCAGGGAGTTCACCAGCATGAAGCTCAGATGCCTCAGTCTAACTGGGTGATGTTTAAGGAAAGGATTTAGTTCACCCTGCGGTGTTTTGGGTTTTTTTTTTTTGCTTTTGTTTTTTATTTTTTATGTACAATATGAATCCAAATCAGATAGGACAAAAGAGCTGTATGATTCGGGTACCCATTTCTAGATAAAATAACTCTTCTAGAACTTAGTGTCTTGAAAGATATGCTGTCAGGATCCTACTGTTTAGGCAGGATACTGGCACCAGGGCTCTGTCCTTGTGCTGTTGTCCCCATAGCCTTAACTGAAGAACTGATGAGGCAAGACAGATCCACTCCCATTTCTCATGCCCATGGCTAGACCTGTGAGGGGTTGGTGAGACTTGTTTATTTCTTTCTGTAGAATCTCACAGTCTTTTGGAGTTTCCTCTATACAAGCTATCATACAAAGTCAAAACAAACAAACAAACAAAAAAGAGTTTTCATGATAGACTAAGAGCGTCTGCCTTTGCTACATGTTCATATCCTGTTGGTTATGGAAAGTCAWATAACAAGCCCAGAGTTAGTGTGGAAGAAGACTACAGAGGCATGAATGCCACCATACATGGCTTCTTGAGGATATCTGTTAAGCATTCTTGAGCACAACTTTCATAAATAAGAGGGAACGACAATTGAAGGAGCAATAATTATAATCTGTTAGGTACTTTACAATGGGTAGAATGTCTACTCAATCTTTCTCATTATTTAGACTTCATAACAAGGGTTTCTTAAGGCAGTTTTCTCCGACTACATCATACCTTCGTGTTAGACACTAAGAATTCCATGCCTTTAGTTCTAGATACATAGTACAATAGTTAATGGTGAAGTATCATTGATGCCTGGTTTCTTMTTACTCAAACTAAATTTTATACTCTGAAGACAAGGACTTTGTTCACTATCAGTACCATTTTGACACAGGATCAGATAGATACATAAATATTCAAGGAAGGAAAAGTCTGGCAGGGCAGGGCAGGGCAGGGCAAGGGACTTCCATTTCAAGGTTCAGGGATGTAAGACATGAGTCACACGACAGTAACACCCACTCCACAACAGTACAGCAGGCATGAAGCTAAGGCAGAATCTAAATCTCCAMCAAACCCAAGAGAGAGTTAACATCCACTCTACTTTATAGGTGGGGAAATTAGGGTTTATAGAAGGTATGTGATTCCTGTGGTTAAAATGTTGGCCCATATCAAAGCTGGCATCTGATCCAGAGAAATCTGACCTCAGATCTCACCATTTTAATCATGRTCTCACTTCTAAGAACAACTCCATGCTTAGGAACAAGAGGAGAGTACTTAAGAATRCACACCCAGTGTCCTCTGAAGGACTGCTTGAGAAGTATGTCCACAGAATCAATGAAAACATAAAGGGAAGAAATACTTGTTGCTTTGTAAATTAAAGAAGAAATAGAAGAGATTATGGCAATCAAGCAGAAAAATGCAGTGAAAAATGAGAATGTCAGGAAGATAATGAGGCAGAGGAGCCTGACAGAGAAAGGCATTCTGGGGATATGTGGGGAGGGTGAACCACATCTTGTAAGAATGTATTGACTGAACTGCCTCCTAGCCAGCATGGCAGAAGGTAAGTGGTCCGTGTATTCCCAACAGATAATGCCGAAGGCCACTCTCTACATAAGTCATAACTTCAGTGCACAGTGGTCAAAAATTTTGCAAAATATAGATGTTTATAGCATTGACAATGTTAAGTAATTACAAAGCACTCACATGAAATATTCATGTTTTGGCTTCAGAGATTAAAGTAATTATAGAAAATTTTGAAAGACCTAGCCTGTCCCCATCAAATAACTAAAACGCCAATGTAGAAAACCAAATACTATCAAGGACGCACAATAATTCTTTCATCTACTGAAATACTTCTAGCAAGTGTTTGGTAAGAGAGTCACTCAATTTGGCACCTACTGATGCAGAACATACACACAGGCTCTATGACCCAAAAATGTCACCCCAGAGCACATACATACAGAACTGTATTCATGTATGTATAATAGAATGACTACAGTGCTGTTGATAATGTGCTCCAACTGGAAACCATCCAACTGCCTGGCAACAATAATAAAGCGGTATAAATCATGGTGTATTCACAAACTGGGATAATCTGCAATGATGAGCACAGACAAGGTGTAATTATATATAAACTACAGGATCATCCTCATAAGCATTAATATTTAAAGCAAAATCAGAATGCTTGAGACCTGCATTTGAGACTAACCTGAGTAACAAAATAAAAGAATAAATAAGGTAAAATATGATGCATGTAAGTTAAGCTCTGGGAAGCCACAATTTTAATCACTCTTTGGGGAGGGGACAGAGGGCTCAGTGAGACTTCTTCAGAATGAAGTAATCTTTCTGCTTTGATATAAACAAAATTTCTAAATGTTGATATTTTGATATTCTAAAAATTGATATAAACAAAATTTCTAAATCTGGGATAGGGAGTCAGAAACAAGCATCTTCAAGAATCCAAAACTAAACAGAAACATCAGAACCAAAAGATGCTGTACCGAGCACAGCAAAGTCAGAAGAAGTATCCCGCTATTCCTGTCCATAAGGCAGCTGTCCATCCAGGCAGCAAACGGACCGCCCGGGCCTTCCCGAGGAGGAGTGTTAACACTCCTCTCTTACGAAATCCTTACTTTACGTCAACTATAAGGAACAGGAGAGAGAATGCTTACCTCTCATCTGCTCACAGCACATAGCAATGCACTTTACACATAATCAGCCCTGAGTAAATGCACGTTGTATGACCAAAGGACAGAGTAATTCAGGATCTCAGGGTTGGAGAGATGGGTCAGCAGGTGAGAATGCTTCCCACTCATCCAGAGGACCAGAGGTCAGTTCCCCAGTACCCATGTCAGGTGGCCCACAACCATGTCATTCCATCGTCAGGAGATCTGACTCCTTGATTCAAGTGTAAACCATAAATCCATATTCAGCCGTATATGATAATCCRCCTTTCCTGGTTACCACAGAGAGTCAACATGATGAGCTTCTGGACAGCTGTGACTCTCCCAGCAGAGCGCCCAGGCCATCCCATCTCAACCTCAGACTTCATTCTGTCTTCATTTTCTTCCCATCCCAGTTAATCACTGGAGCATGCAGGACACGAGGGCAAAGAATGCTTCCAAAGGAATATCCTGGAATATCAGGAGAAGATAAGTATCTGTTGTGGATGACCACAAAGTCCACATCTATATATCTCAGGACTCTGGAGGCTGAAGTGGAGGATGTTAAATTCAAGACAAGCCTGGGATACATAGAAAGTTTCAGGCCAGCCTTAGCCCCTCCTACCCACCCCTCCTGCCTTCTCCTCCTGCCCACCCCTCCTGCCCACCCCCTCAGTCTTCATTAGAATTCTACCCAACCATGGCTGTTATTACTAATCTCATAATGACAGTGGAGCATTGAAGAAAAATTTTAACAGTTCCTCAGTTAATCATTAAAATTAGCCTATCAGGGTGAAGAGATCTTCCGCTGTTTTCAGTGCTGTGTAATTTCAGATAATAAGCGAGATGAGGAAAAAGGATTTTTAATGCATTATAACTCCGCAGAGGGCACTGAGCTGTTTTGAAAGGCCTGAGAGAGTCCAAAACAAAACAAAGCAAAACAAAACCCAGCTCCAAGGAAACCTATTTAGATTTGGTTTCCAGAGGGAAAAGCCTCAGGGCCAAAGATGCAGCAGGAGAGTGGATGCTCCTTGAGAAGTGCTGCCTGGGAGAAAGAAAGCTCACAGGACCACTTTGGGGCTTAAGATGCCCAAGTTTGAATCAAAAGTAAAATCTCTGTCCCTGGAACACCTGTTCAACAATATGGCCAGGTCCTTATGGGGACTGGCTAAGTTCCTCTGTGTGCATCTCAGTAGTGGGTTCATACCGCTTCTCAATAAAGCATTCACTGGAGAACAACTTAGGTTTCTATGGACCTAAAAATCTGAATCTGATTCATTTGGAAATATTTCAAAATGTACCGAATTTTCCAAATGAGAAAAATCTTTTACAAAATGGAAGTAGTTTTGTAGACCTGGAATATCGGAGCGACAGTTGAAAATCTCCATAAAGCGTAGTTCTGTTCTTACAGAATTCAGGGGCGTCTTAGGAAGGGACCTGGAGGTCATCTCCCTGACAGGTTCCTCTGTTTGTCTTCTGCCCCATGAGCAGGTAAATAAGTTCATTTAATTGGGTAGCTCATGCTTTCTTCTGATTATCTTTTTCATCAAAGTCTTTTCCAGCATTTCTCTAGAAGCTCTGAAAGTTGATGGAAGTTATGTGGACATTAGATCAGTTTGATATAAACGTTCTGAAAAATGTGAGAGTTGGTGCATATAAAAGTAGCTCAAAGTAAGATGGCCATTCTCAGCTCTTCCACTGCGCAGCAGTTAGATTTTAATATGTTCCAACTCTGGTTGTGTTGGTGATTTGCTGGTTTCTCATTATTCTTACTTTTCTGTTAATCCCAGCTCCTTCCAGACTTCTGAAATTTCTTTGTTTAGCAAACAGAGCTGAACTCTCTGGTGATGAGCCAATGCCTCTTCACTCCTCTGCCTTTTCCCTTCACCTTTGATGGATTATCATACCATTTTTGTTTTGTTTTGTAGCTGATTTCTTTTTTCTTCTTCTTTTTTTCTTTTTTTATGTCATTAGCTTATTTACAGTCTGAGATGGACCACGGAGGTGGTATAACTCCTGATACTCTGGCCCAACACGCCCCTGCTGGAAGTTCTGCGAGGGACAAAGATGCAGAAGGCAGAAGAAATAGCGCACAACCTCATTCTCCTTTTTTTCCCTGAACTTTGTAGCTGATTTCTTGTAATTAGGCATGGTTGTAGGCAGGAAGTCGGGAGAAGATCCTAGTAGTAGCATGTGTGCTCATTTCATCCATGATGGGAAATTATGGTCCAAAAAAGGAGGTGCTAGATCAAGTCAGATCTGGCCATCTGTGGTAGACTGTTTCCCATAAGCCACAGCAATGCCTCTACTATTGCTGCGCCCTTGTGACTCTTTCCATTGAGAGAGGGTGTATGTTTCCTCCCTCGTAGTGGGGCTTGCCGCAATATAAAAATGAGCTTCTGAATGTGTGGAAGGCCAGCAGTGTTCATGTCAGACACTGGCTTAAATAGTAATTGCTAATTTTGGTGTTGGCATAATATATTTTATATGGCTTTGATAGCTTGCCATTTTATTTTTTCTCAGCTAGTTAATTTGTTACCAAAGACTTGATTACATGACAAATTTTTTAATACAAACAATATCTCAGAACTAGTTAGATCCAACTAACTCATCATTTTGATATTGGTGTGAGGGAAGGAAATTACTTTTAGTTAGTCTCCCATATATTCATGAACATGATAATGTAACAAACAATTCACTCAAATAGATATTATACCCAGTATTACTATTCTAACCCAACAACATAGATTTTCATCTTGGTCTCACTTGTAGAAGGTACACACTGAATATTGATAAAACATTAAACAAGCCTTATTGGCACTGTTGGTAAAATATAATTCTTGAATAGTGATGACTAAATTCATAGTAGCCAACTCTGAAAATGGTTGTTTCCAGTTTTCAGAGACTTCTTGGCATAAAATGAGCCACAAAGTGACCATATTTGTAAGGTTTAGCTGTATAACAAATCACTCCCAAAGTTACTGGCTGAAAACTTTAACAGTCTAATTTAATCGATGATTCTGTGGTCCATCTGGGCAGTTCTGCCCTGGCCTTGCTTGAATTTATGTGTATTGGGAGCTCTCCCACGGCTAAGGGAAGCTGACAGGTTGACTTGCAGCTTAGTGCTCTACCATGACCTTTCTCCTTTAGGTAACAGTTCTCAGAGTGTCTGTCAAGAGAGCAAGAGCAACTATTAACCTTGTTTCTGGTCCTATGCTCTCCCATCCCCTACCAGGTTATCCCASAGCAGGTCACATTAAAGCCTCCAGATTCTAGGTGGGGAGCAAGAAAGATACCCCACTTTTCATGCCTTAGCTAACATCTCATTAAACAAAGAACATCACCCCGCTAAGCCATGCTTTAAAGTATAGAAGTGAGAGTGGATCTCTTGGTGCAAAATATTGCAAAGGTACGTTTTCAAAGACCTTGTGGAAGTTCATCTTCCTGGTCATTTTGACTGGGTTGAGAACCTCATGCCAGACATACCTCTAGGCATGTCTGAGAGARRATTAATTGAGGAAGGCAGAACCATCCATCCCATGGGCTGGCACTCTGAACTGATTAAGATGGAAAGGAGCAGGACACCAGCTAAGTGCCAGCACTTCCCTCTCTCTGCATCCAGGATTCACTGAAGCATAGCAAGTGCCAGCCACATGCTTCTGCAGCCATGAACTTTGCAATGCCCCTACTGCTCGCCACCCCCATGGGAGACAGTATACTTCTGTGGGGGAAAAAGAGGGGGGTGGGGGAGGCAGGCAGAGCCCGCATAGGGGCATAGGGGAACACTGGCTAGGCCCGTGCACCACACTGGGATGGGGACAGCAGACACCCACCTGAGTACCTGTAGAGCACAAGACTGSCTGGCTAACAGGGAGATCTTTGCCCAGAAGGCGGGGCCATTCGCACAGCCCCGGGTACCCCGTAGAAGAAGCTTGTCTGAGAAGAGGCTGGATCCTTTCCGGGTGGCTGGAAATGCTAAGGCCTGCTCTATGTTCTTACACGGTGGGTTTTGATAAGAAGAAACAGTTCATAGTTTCAATGCTTTATTATAGAAAAGTAAGAAGAGAAACTAAGAGAAGAGAGAAAGAGAAGATAGAGGGATGGACATGACCACGTGGAAAGAGGGGAAAGAATGGAGAGAGAGACAAAAGAGGGGCAAGAGAGGGCAGAGAGCAGAGAGAGAGAGCATAATGGCCACAGGATTATGGAGTTGAGGAGTCAGCAGTATGGGAGCATAACTCAAGGGTTCCATCCCTTGTAGAATGTTCTACTGGGTCTCCAGAGTAAGCCTTGCTCAACCAGGCTACAGACTGCCCTACA
Source organism: Apodemus speciosus (assembly GCA_002335545.1). Lineage (NCBI taxonomy): Eukaryota > Metazoa > Chordata > Mammalia > Rodentia > Muridae > Apodemus > Apodemus speciosus. The sequence goes on along the minus strand of BDUI01000388.1, from coordinate 265,480 downwards.
GTGTCCCACAACTTCCCCTTTTACTTTTGTTTTTTTTTTTTAAGGAGAGGGGTCATTGGAGTGGCTGTGTCATTTGTAGTGAAAATCTTGTGTAGAGTAGAGGTATCAGAAGAAAGCCAGAGTGGTAAGGGGGGAGGGGGGAGACAAGGTATGATCGAATCAATAGGTAGTACAGTTTGAGGGTAATAACATCAGTTTTAAACAGCAATCAATCAATCTAGATAGACATTATGTTTTTCTCATTATCACATAATTCTCCCCAAATTCAATAGCCATTTGGCCTTGGCAAGAGAGTTCATCTGCAGCTGGAAGRTCCCAAGTCTGTAGTGCATATCTCTGTATGAGCCTCGAGAAATAATTTCCTTAAGTTGCTATTTGGTCACAACTATAGAAAATRACTGYAGTTACATGCAGAAGGCMSGAACTTTTTGCAACTAGTARGAGATACTCACAGCCATACTGTGARCCTGTAGCCAGAACTCAGAGAATAGYAGCTTTTATACATTCACCAGGCACAGCCAAGAGAACCAACYTGCACCCAGATCAGCTCACTAACAAGCATGCTATTTCCTAAGAAAAGGACAGAATATTTAGTTCTGGACACTTAGTTCTGAGAGTAAGACCAGAATGATACTGATGCCARTATAGTAGCTGTGATGTGATCATGAGAGTCAGGACAAGGCCCATAAGAAAGAGGGTTCAGCATATTTCAGCTCCAAAGCTTTTGCTATGCTCTGGGGAAAGTCAAAGCAGGGGGAAAGGTTAGTTAACCTTTTCTTTCATGATGGGCRTGATGAGGACAAATGGTCTGTTCCCTCACACCCTCTCTGCAGCCGACTTACTCTGCTAAGCCCAACTGGATGTGTAAAGAGAACCCCTTTATCTTCATTAAAGCCACTAAGAATGAATGACAAGTGACAACATCATTTCTCTGRCCTGACAGGTTTCATGAAAATRTCTGAAATGCTTTGAAAATGCCAGAAGCCTTTATGGTTCACTGGGTTAGTATTTGTTTATCTCTTAAAACAGAMATTGGCTGTTCCTACCTMCAAACATAGGTTCAGGAAAATCAAATCTCCCTTCATTGCACAGCAGAGAAAGACRCCRTATATGTGTAACACAAGAATATGTATGTGAATGTACACGCATACACATACAYATATACACACATACACACATGTACACACACATACACACAGGGCAGAGGAAATCAGCATGTTAGCTYGTCYACAGGTAAAGGAGAGGAGATCCATTTCGTGGTGATATGGAGGACAGTGRAGCTACTGTATATGGTCTCTGWTACRGTAACATTGGAAGCTGTAAGWGAAGCAGCAGATAAAGAGAAACTTGTTTAAAAATATCCAGGCTCAGCCRCTTCTTTCTGAATAATCCTTATGRATTGACATTACATCACCCCACCTCATAGTCCTCTGTTGTRGAGTTGAGCTAATGCTACTTATATTATGTTAAYTGGGTCCCCCAAATTCCATAAGATTCCACATGTCTGCATTGGAGACACTGAGGGTCTCAAGTAGGTTTTGATTGGTAAATGAAGTTGTTAGTGGTTAGTGACAGGGGAGAAAGGAAGAGCCACCTTTCTTTGGAGAGGAGAGGAGTAGCAGCCATGCCTGAGAAGTGCAGAAGAGAAACAGCCAACATGTAAGAGCCAGGGAGGAACATCCCCAGTGGGCCCCTGACTTGGGTCTAGGGCAACTACGATGGAATATAGATTTTAGAAAGTAATAACTCAACTCAGGAACATCAGAGGGGAGGTGTTAGCCTCAAGGAGGTTTGGGAGTGTTCCATTGAGCTGTTTAAGGCATATTAAAATATAAGGGTGTGTGTGTGTGTGTGTGTGTGTGTGTGTGTGTGTGTGTGTGTGTGTGTGTGTGTGTGTCTTTCATTTGGGAATCCAGAACATTGGTGCAGGTAATGAGGAGCATGCACAGCCATCAGGTCAATTTGAATAGAGACTAATTGACAGCTGTAATAATCCTCATCAGTTAAAACAAAATGATACCAAAACTCAAAGGTTCTTGAGAAGGTTAAGTGAATGTACCCACAACTGCATTGTCCTAGGCTAAATACTGCATAATTGCTGTAGAAGTGTGAGGACCTGSCTGGAATGTAACTGCCAAGAAGTAGCCTTGTTTCGCTCTGGGCTACTCTGGGGCCTAAGAGACATGTCTAGCCAAAGACTGACCATGTTCCCTCTTCCGTGCTCTATCACAAAGCCTTTGCCCACCTTGAGTGGCCATG
>BDUI01000388.1:208132-234789 GCA_002335545.1 Apodemus speciosus | reverse complement strand
TTAAGGGAACAAAAAATTCCACCAGAGAACTCCTACAGCTGATAAACAACTTCAGCAAAGTGGCTGGTTATAGAATCAAGTCAAATCTGTGGCCTTCTGTACTCAAGGGATAAACAAGCTGAGAAAGTTAGTATTTTAAAAACTGGACAAATCTGTTTTTAGTGTGAGTGTGAATAAATTGTCTGATTTCTTTAGTGGACTATGTGATACATTTGGGAATGAAAATAAATGGATCCTTGAGATGAAGGGAAAAATGTTTTAATTAAAAGTAAGTCCATTGTTTCATACAATAGAATGTATGATAAGGTGAATTCTGAGTTTTATGAAAGCGCTTTCAGTAGCTTGTTTGGACTGTGGACTTAGGAGTTTAACCTCTTTCCATAGGCTTTAAGGTCAGTGTTGTAAAATGATTGTGGAGAAGTAGTTGGCACATCTGTCATCACAAATATTTATAATTTACTTTAAAATTTTAAATCAGTTAATATGTGTGATTTTTAAATTCCATACATGTTTATAATGTATTTTATTGTTTTAAAGACTTAAGATTTATTGATTTTTATTTTATGTGGATTTTTATTTTATGTGCAGTGCCTATGTACATGTCTGCACTGCATGTACTTGTAATGCCCAGAGGCCAGAATACAGATCCCATGGAACAACAGTTCCAGAGGCTTTTGAACTATCATATGGGTGCCATCCTCTGCAAGAGCAGCAAGTGCTGTTAACAGGTGATTCGCCTTGATAGCCCGTGTACAATACCATTCAATCTTATCCACAAGCAGTTGCTGTCCTACAAACTTACGCTAGGACACACCAAATAATCTCTCTCCTTACTTCATGTCCTTCTTACTGAGAAAGTCTCATGAAAACGTTTGGGAAATGTTCTCTTGTGAGAGAGAATTTGATTTGTATCTATAGGCATGCAATAAAGTGACAGAAATTGTGGCAAGATTTCTTTCTTATTTTCTTCTCTTTCCTTTTTGTAAATATTATCATATCTTACAAAATATTGACAGAGAATTAGAAGCATTTGTTAAAGATAGGAAAATACCAATGACCCTAAATCAAATCAAGTAGTTTTTTAAAGGACAAAACTGGTAAGCAATAGAATCACTAATCACACCCATGTAATTCCAAAACCTGTCTTTAGTTTGTATTCAGATCTTTTGTTGAAATGAATTCATTTTTATAAATTTTAATTAATAAGTTATCTATACTTTTCCAAATATACCATGAATAAATTTTTTCTTGGAAATATCTTAATCTTACATAGTGAAAGCATAATCGACAGACCTCATTCTAGAAATCAAAAATTTAGTTTTTGAAAAGGTGAACTACAGACTACTACTTTGTATCCTTCTTTCTTCCTACATTATGCTTAGATGATAGTCCCCTTAATATCATCAACCCTGACTATTTGATTAGCTTTGGAATAGACTATCCTAACACCCTGTATTTGTTACTTTTCTGTTGTTGATATAATATGCACTGACAAAAGGCAACTTAAAGAAGAGTGTGTTTATTTTGCATTAAAATTACAGAGCGTCATGTCATGGTAGAAAAGGGTGGAACAGCATATTATCAGCAGAGGGTATGGTGATAGGTGCAGGAATCTGAGAGCTCATATCTTCAACCTTAAGCAAGAAGCAGACAGACATACACAGAGAGAATAATGAGAATGGCATATGGTATTTGAAATGCCAAAGTCTGCCACCTAGGACTTCTTCCAACAAGGTTTACCTCCTAAACCTAGTCAAAGATCACCATCAACTGGGCACCATGTGTTAAAATATTCTGAGCCCATGGGGGACACTCTCAACAAAATTATTCTATAGTCACAGGATTTTAGTGAATCTGAGCCTTTAAAATGAAAAAAAATCATGGCATGAGACATAGAGAACTCCAGTCATGGATCACCTGTAATTATATCAATTAGCATTTGCTGAATTAGCTTCAAGTGCAAAAAACTGCAACCAGAAACATGTCAAACATTCATGATAAAAGTATAACTTTAAACTACTTTTATTTAAAAGATTATTTTACAATATTTAATGTCAAAAAATACTTAGATCCAGGAAAACCTAGTGAAACATCAAAAGAAAAAATATTTACAGCTAGGGTTTTAAAAGTTACAAATATACAAATTTCCTATATTGTAATGATTCTTTTGCTACTTCAACACGAAGATTCAAAATTATGATTATAAAATAATTTGAGATTTGAATTATTTTTATTATGGGCATGTTTTTCTTATATTTCAAGATACTTTTCTCCATAATTTCAACTTCAGTTTTCATTTCCAGGAAATAGTCTTGCAAGGTCACCTCTCACCTTTATTTTTTGGCAACAGAGTATGGAGATGGGATGCTATGAACTTGATCTGACAATTTAATAAGATATAATAAGATCTGAAATAGTGGCAGTGCCCTTTCAACTATCAAGGTCTAGATAGGTACAGAATCTTTTCAAAGATCTGTCTAACTGAATTCCATTTACGTTTCCCTTTGAAACACTAAATGTCTTTTCCTGTTTCAAACTAGAGTGTGATCACTTGGAATATTGGCTAGGAACAGGTCATTAGCAAAAACTCCAATGAAGACAATTGGCTTTGGGTTTGCTTTTCCTGTTTTTGCGGTTAGCTTAGCACCAGATGGTGCCCTGGTGAGTTCTGTATAAATAATACAATCATAGGGTTGAGTGATTCTCTACCAGTCACAGACTCAAGCAGAAAATAGCACTTGTCTTTCCACACATGTTCATGTAGATTTACTTATTGAGGAATTGGTCTTATACAGCTCTAACTGTTAAACTGTTGTTATGGTTGGTGTTTTCTTTCTGTTTATTGGATAGGCAAGCAGCCAAATCCTCATTCTGATCTAGAGGAAAGGGCTACAGAATTTGAGGATCTTTGCCAGATATATCCATCCATTACAAAATGGAAGAGGAAAGCAGCAAAAAATGTCTGCATTCCCTGTATTGTTTCTAAAAGAGAGGAGTGGCTGTCACTCCCTTGACAGTTGGTGAGCATTAGGGGGTCATGAGTGTTTAAATGGTTGTTTACAGAAACCCTGTGGAAACCTCTTACATACTTTCAATGTCTAGCTCAAATGCCAGATTCTACCCCTGATGTTCAACAATCTTTCACAGTTTGTACTTCCGATTTTGCTCTCCTGTTTGCATTTCACTACTCATAGACCTCTAACTCTCAGTATAAGTCTTGTCTTATCTACAAGATTGTCCATTTCTCAAATCTAGTTTATTTTGGGCTGTACCACTTAATACAGAATGGGCATTTAATATCGATTTGCTGGCTTAACAACACAGATGTATGTCACAGGTACCACCAGAACAGCAAGGACTTAATGACAAGTATTCCATTGAGGGAACAAATACCATACACTGTAACATAGAGATTCTCAATTTTTTTCTCAAATTGTAAAAGAAAATTGAGACTCTGTGCTCTTTTTTTCTTTATTGTTCTGAAAATTTGAGCTACATAGTAGAAAGCTGCAAAACATTTTGCTATGGTACACTGAGAGAAAATAGCTAGAGTTATTACAATGGTTCTTTTATTGAGAAAAGCCCATGATTGTAGTTTGAAACAACTATACCATGTTTTCTATTGTCACATGACTTCATTAAATTAATCCATGTCAGTGTCTTTGTAGATAACAACTTAACATTATATTTTCAAATTCTTATTTGTTGCATATTAATGTTTTGACCAGGTTATTTAAACCAATGATTTAACCATCAAAGAAAATAATCAGCCATTATACTCTTTCTCCAAAACACTTTGTGGTCTTCATCATAATGCTATGAAATATTATCCCTCTTCCATCAGGGAAAAATCCAAAAGTAAGTACACAGACACATACATAGGGCAACCTGATGGGATCGATCTTCAATTGAGGTATCTTCTTCCCAAGTTAATAAAGTGGATGACATTATTATGCCATTCCACCCATTTGAATCTTTGTTACAGAAACACATCACTTGAAGCCATATCTTCTTGTCCCTAAGCTCCTATGTTAACATCACAATGTGAAACAGTGCACAATTGAAAGTTCCACAGTCTTTAACCAATTCCAGTGACTCCATGATCTAAATTCTCTTTAATATTCCTAAGTGTCTTACCTGTGAACTCTTCACCATTTTAAAAAGTTACATACTTTCTTATTCCAGATTAAAGTAAAAATCTTGCTGCCCAATATGATCTTCTGTGATGGGAAGGTTTTCAGTTGTCTCAAATCAAGTCTATGCATCTGTCATGAGCAACACACAGAGCTTCTCTGGTATGTTGAGACCATTTTTGTTTCTGGGCTGCTCCTGTCCTTGTCAACTCTCCTATGTTAGGATCTCCAGTATAACAAAGGCTGCACCTTCACTAATGTCATGCTGGACTTTTTCAAGGACTGAAACTCTACCTCATGGTGCCAATCCTTGGTTTCTGTCCATGACCACTTCAATCCCGAAGTTTCCATTGCTTCTGAAGCTAAGACTTTATCAGTAGTCTCTCCTAGACCTCTCAAACTGCCAAACCTCAGCTGCCTTACATGATCCTTTAAACCCCCAAAATTAGTATCAGGTCATTGACTCTTACAGGTTACCAAGTTCAGATTTAGCTAGATATGCAGCCTTGGCCCCATACTGGATCAGAGCTCTGTGTGCTGACCTGAGAGAACACAACCCAGAAGATACCACCTTGATGATCCAGCCCTAGTTTACCAACATTGATTTTTCCAGTTAAACAGAGGCTTCACTTCAATGTTGCTGGTCCCTTATTAATCACAGCTGATTCTTCAGGCTCATCTCACCAGAAACTACATTCTTAATTTAAATGTCACACAAATGGACCTGATAAAGTCTTTTTAGGATTCTGAAATTTCACAGTACAAGTCTCCATTGTTTGCTTGTTTTTCAACATCCCTAGCTTCCAAGCTCCCACAGAATAGAACACTATTCTCTGAACTAAGCTCTGAACATTCAATGTCTTTTTCAGTCCTAAGTTCCATAATTCTCCACAATTTTGCTAAAGCAGAATGGTCAGAGTCATCATGGCAAAACCTACTCTGCAACCAATTTTTGGGTCAGGCAAAAATTAGGGCACTCAAGAAGAAACTGTGGAAGAATTCTCTTTACTGGCTTTCTCAACTTAGTTTCTGACACATCTCATGCTTATCTGTCAATAAGCAGTACTGCCCACAGTTGCATAGGCCCTTTGCTATCAATTAGCAACCAAGAAAATTCCCTAGAACATGACCACAGCCAAATATAATGGTGGCAATTCTTCAATTAATGTTCCTTTTTCCTAAGTGTGTTAAGTTGCCAAAAAGCAAGTAAACTATGACATCCAGACTTATATTAGCTTCTATAACCTTCATATTATATTGCAAAGTTTATTATATTATATCTCTAGCTAAAGATGAGGAACTGAGACCCTCTTAAAGGTCATGTGTCACATCATGCAGTGACAAAGTTTTGCATATTAAGTTCTTATTATCACTCTAACATCAATTATCTGCTTTTCACTAGTTTAGACTCAGAAGTCAAATCTCTTAATTTCTTTATTTTGTTTAGTCGCATCTGTCTGGATGCCCCCCTCTTTCTCACTTGTTTGTTTGTGTGTGTGTGTGTGTGTGTGTGTGTGTGTGTGTGTGTGTGTGTGTAGGCCAAATGTTAGAATTTGGATGTTTTCAACTGTTGTTCTCACCTTAGTTTTAAGATAGAGTCTTGCTGAACCTGAACCTGAAAGTCACCAATTTATCAAGACTAGCTGACCATCAAGCACTGGTCTTGACATCAGGGCCTCTGGTCTCTACCATCCCAGTGCTAGGATTACACAGGTTTTTATGTGGGTACTTGAAATCTGATTTAGGTCCTCTTGCTTGTATGGCAAGAACTTTACTGTGTTAGTCACTTTTAATTAATAAGACTGCTTTAAATTTGTATTACTGAACTTTGAAGGAAATTGTACTACTAAACATGCCATTTTAATTTTATAATATGAGGAATAGGAGAAAGAATAGAAGGAGAACAAAAGTTAATAACAATGAATAGCATATTTGCTCAAATCTTATTATGCTAACACTTGGGATTTTCATAATAAAATTGGGTAAACAAAGAAATGACTGATGCTGTTTTAAATAGTCATCAGAAATACACGTTTTTCTTGATAAAATTTGTGTACTTTTATATTGCATTTAGATGCTCAGATGCACGGACTGATCAAACGTGGTAGTCTTGAGGCCCCCCCAATGGTGCTATTGTGAAGTGTTAAGAAAAGATAACAAGTGCCTTATGACTAGATATTAACTGTAACTTCCCTTGCTTTTGTGGCTTTAAGCCAGATTCTGAGTTTTTTGCATGTTCCTTTTGTATCACTCATTAAGTAGACACTATATAAACCACTTGAGATTCAGATTCAGCCTACCCATGCAACCACGTATTACCCAATTCTTCAGGCTCTCTTATATTTCTTACCTTGTCATATTCATCACAGTAGATAAACACACACACATACACATACACACACACACACTTCTACTTCCTACTTTATAAGCTTAATTTTTAATGATTTTGACATACATATCTTCCCTAGTTTTCAGCTTTAAAGTTGCCCCATTTACGAATTCTATAAATAAATAATTGACATGGCACAGAGCACATACTAATTTCAGCTATCCCTGGGCTTATTTGACAGATCAACCTCACTGTGGTAATATGTTTATGACAAAGAGGAAGACTACTGCTAATTACATATCTACTTTGCCAAATTATAAAGTTATTTTCTTATTATCCAAGTTGAACTGAATCCTGCTTTCAATCTGGAAGTAATTACCAAGGCAGTGCACAACTGAACTGAGGGAGACTACATTTTGCATTCTGCATCCATGAACTGTCATTAACTTATATCATAAATATTGATATACACTATAATGCTCCACCAAGTTTATTAAAAGAATAATTTAAGAGTCCATAGTGGTTTTATCATCCAGAGTTCCGCCATTCTCAAAAGTGTGATGAGTGTTTCCATGGTTTTCCTAGATTTTTGTATTTATGATCTCTTTATGGCACTGACATTATTTTATGCCCGAATTCATTAACCTTTAAAGTTTCTGATATGGTACAGCACTATTGTCACCTCTGATTTCTAGATCCACAGACTGCATCCTAAAAAGAGGAGATGTAATGGACAGCATTCCTATTCACTGGAAGCTGATTTCTTGTTCTCTGAAGATCAATGTCCAATGTTCTAGAGAGTAAAAAACTGCCCCTGATGTAATGTTGTTCTGATTTCTTTGTTAGAGCCCCAAATTATAAGCTTCATGCTCTCATCAAGTCAGTAACCATAGCTTTACTGTAAAGATTAGAGAAATAATGTCACTATTTAAAGAAAGGTTGTAGTATATAAGAAAAGGTAATCATCATGTAATATGGGCATATCCTAATCAAGTATATACTCTGACAAAAGCATTTCCCTAATGGCAGTTCCTTTATAGATTAATGTGTCTGTCTGGTTTTGTTCAGAAAAGCATAGAGCATTACACACACACACACACACACACACACACACACACACACACACACACACACACACACCTTTTCTAAAACCGTTTGCAGCTCAAAGGGTGAAATAAATAGTGAGGGGTCTGGTGCTACCCAATGACTTTGGAACAAATGAAGCTGAAACTAGATCTATTGTAATATTGATTCTGGCCTGGAATAAATGTTTATGTCCTTGAAATAATTTGTTGGTGGTCGTTCATTCATTATTGTCCTTGTATGTTAAATAAAAAGTCCTTTAGTCTCCTTCAAGTTCTGGATGGACTAATTAGCCATTTTGTAACCAGTATCCTACAGTATTTTATCTGGAGTAATTAATTTATACTCTTACATTGAAATGTAATTAAAATGTTGTTGCAACTAGGTTTTAGTCCCTATTCAGCAATTGCTGTTACTCTGTATATGAATTGGATGGTAAATTTCATTAGATTGTTTCCTGGGCAAAATATATCCTCCAACTATAGTCAAAGAACAAGTAACCAAAAGTTACCCCTTCCTTATCATTGAGAATTTAAAGATAAATATTCTCCTTTTTGATTTGATATTATGGTTTTTATTTCCTTAAAGTTGTATTTATACTTAACTACTTCTACCTTAGACACTTAAAAAAGCAATAAGGGGAGGATTTTGTTATAATTGAAACCAATGTTCTCTTATTTTGTTTTTTCATTCATCACAGCCAAACACAATCACAATCAATCTACCAATCTGTATCCCAGTGCTACTTAAAAGTAAATTTCAGGATATAAAATGTATCCATTCCTTTTCTCTGTCACACAACACATGTTTATCTATGCCTGCAATGCTCAAGTTATTGTGCTAAATAGACCTTATGGTGTTATTTGAGATCACAGCAAGACACAGACAATCTGAAATTTGTTGGATTAAAATATTTAAATATCAGCTTTTGAGCAGAAGGAAGCCATATTGATAATGAAATATCAGCAAGCATGGTGCATTACAACAAATATAACAGTAAATAATAGTGAAGAGAGAAACATATTTTCTGAATTAGTGGCTTTATTGGAATTTTGAATTGCTTGACTGACAGCCCTTTAAAAACACCAACAGACTTTTCTGAAAGTGTCTGTACAATTTTGTGATTCATATTGCTAGAGTTTTTCTTTTTCCCATAGGAAGCATATTACCTCAGAATCAAAATAAGAAACACTGAACAGTGTTGCTGATGCATATTTCAACTTTAACTCATTTAGTAAATCAAGTTGAAGGAATTAAAAATCAGTCATAGTTGGGTTCCATGTAAGTTATCTAAAATATTTGGTAACAGTTTTTAAGCTCTTTATAATTCAGATGAGATTTCATTTGCTTTGTATTGCTTTGCAACGCTTTTTGAATTTGTAGAAATAAACTTTTCCACTTATTTGTACATTTCCAAATTACACATGCACACATACTTACATAGAGTTTGAAATAAATATTAGTTGTACACACATTGAAAGAAAGACTTAATAAACCCATGCACATATCAAATTCAACTATTACTTGTTGATTGCTTAAAGAGTAACCCAGTAAATTACTATAGAATAGTTATTTCAAATTATTTTGAATGGGAAAAAGAAAGATCAAAACATACCTGCTTGTTTGAACTTTTTCTTAGAAAAGCACAGCAAACACATAGAATCAAGTCTTACTACACTTTAGTACATAGGACTAGATGAATAATCCTGATTCAAGGATAGGTAAGTCAATAATAGCAACTTTAGAAGCTGACCAACCAACTAACATTCCTACTCTCATACTATAAAGCTGGCTATCTATCCATTTGGTTATACAATATCTGAGCATGCACAATAGAATGCCACTCTAAATTCATTTTCTTATAAAAATCTTGTTTACCCACTTATGTGAGCCTGTGATATGATTTGTTTTTAAATATAGCTCAGGCTAAATTAAAATTCATGACCTCTTTGCCTTCTCTTTAGTTCTAGGACTGTAGGAATGTACTTCTATGCCAGCCTCTCTAACTATTTTACCAAGGTTTAAGGTCGTTGAATAGCCACCCAGCTGTATGGCTTTTCCTGGAAAGATGTGAACAAATGTCTGTTCACCCAGATGATAGATCAAAAAATTATGCTGGAAAAAATCGAGCTTAGTAACCCACTTAATGTATTAGTATCCCTTGCCTGAGTGAGGGGTTACTTACAAGAATATGTGGTTCAAAGATAGTCTAATGGCCAAATAAATYCCCCCCAGCACAGATAATGACTCTGGAAAAGCTGCAAGCCTAGAGCTCTCTGCCCAACTTTCATGTAGCTCAGCCAGTCAGAAGGTCTCTTGTGCCCAGAATTTGTTACTGCTTATAAATCCTTAGGAAGGAACCTTGGAAATCATGGAGTACCTGGTACTTAAGTGTTGTGTACTTTAAGACCTTGCAAGTTTTTGTTGTTGTTGTTGGCTTTTGTTTTTAACTTCCTGAGCATCTTTTCAGGATAGAATGTTCCAATTCTGATATAGTTGCTGTACACATAGCTTTTTCAAGTGATGGGTCACTAGAGGCACCATTTATTTCCGCCATGTAAGTATCACCATGCTAAGTTTCTGATCAACAAAATGTTCTGCCTATGAGTAGTGACAGAAAATTGGGACTAGATAATCAAGTATTCACTAAGTCTAGGTAAGCAAGTATTACAAAATTTTTAGGTTAGAAGGAAGCCTGATCACATAAGGCAGTATACATCTGATGTTTTCATATTGTCTGTTTTTTAAACTAAATTTCATTTTAGAGAACTAATCCACTTTTTCCTACATCTGCTCTTGTTCAATGTTTCTTCAAGGACATTCACTTAAATGTCAGGTTCCAGTGGCATACTACTGAAAGAAGTGTTTCAATGTCCAATGTCAAGTAAGTTTGAAAAGCAATCGTTAGCAAATAGGTTCTGAGTATTCCTATAAATATGAACCTTTATAAATTAACCTTGAGTTTTCCCTCACTAATCAGGTTATGAAAATTTTATCCCATATGTCAAGTCTTAAAGTCTTATTTCACAGAAATCTCTTCAGGACGTTTTTCAAAATAATACATATTTATTAAAGTAATTCAAACCCATATTGGACTTTTGGAATCATATCAAGCTAATATTGACTCCCTTAGTTCTATTATTTAGAAAAATTGCTATTTATGTTTTTCTTGGCTTGGTTTCTGAAAGTTAACTATCAGTCTTTTCTCTTCTTTCTCCTCCTTAGCCTCCTCTTTCTCTTCTTCTTCTTCCTCATTTGCATTTGATCTTCTGGATCTCTCCTACTACTCCAGTTTGAGATTTTGAATCCTAGCTTGTCCTATATTGCATCCATCATCAATTTGAGTTGTTGCATTCTAAATTTACATAAATTACTGAATAGAAATGAGAAACAAGAGTAGGCAAGATCGGTATCATTTATGAAACATCACACTTTGATTCTTAATAATCTCTTTTCTCACAAACAAATAGCCAATTCTGCTAGTCCATGTGATTTGAAAATCTTTTATCAAGAGGCAATTTTTCCTTCGTGTATTTTCCTATACCAAAATTCACAATAATCTGGTTTTAATCTACTAACTCCTCAACTATTCATAAAACTTTTGCTTTCTTTTTTCAAACAATAATATTGCTCAAAAATGCTGTATATTTTGCAGAAAATATTTTTGGGATATTCTATGCCCTTAGTGTCTGCAATGGCAATAATGTATTTTCATGGCTTCAGCATATTTTATAATTTTTTTTCTAAAAACATGGTCACATGAAATTGTATATGCTAATTAGTATAGTTTGTAAAATCGCAGATATATTTAAATGTGTGGGAGAAAGGATTGCAAGTGAACTATTTAAATATCATTTCACTTTAAATATATACATATAAACTAATTATCCTTAATAAAAAATTARGAGTGGTCTGCTGTTAATTATTCTCTCTATGAAGAAAAATACAATATACAGCAGTATATTGTTCACATTTATTTTAAACACCATGGTTTAATAAGAGTTTATTCACAGTTATATACATGCTAAGCTTCAGAACCACTCTGAATGCCCTCTAAATTGAATCTTGAAGAACTTTTGCTTCATTTACAAATCATTAGGGTACTGTTATTGACATTTTGAAGCTATTTCTTAATATCAGAGCTCCTTTAAATTTTCATTACTAACATCGACTTAGAAAGTAGGATGTTGGAAGTAGTGAAAGCTTAGCTGGGAAATTAAAAGGACCAGAGGTGAGGGTTGACCCCATGCCATATTTAGCTGAGTGGCCTTGAATAAGTTATTTCTTGTCTCTAAATCTTTCTTCTTCACTTATAAAATGGACATCAAGATGATGATAGATAGCTAATTCATAGGATTTCCTTAAAACTTACATAAAGAATGTTCAAATAAAGCGCTTCCTAAGTAACTTTACATACATTAAAAGTTGGATGAGTGATAATCAAACTCTTAAAATTTATCTATAAGTAAAACCTCTAAAATTTCCATAAAAGTTTGCATGCTAGAAATAAAAATTTTACTCACACAGAGCTCTGGAGATCAAAACCATCATATTTTTTAAACATTTTCTATTTGTGAGGACTATGAATTACATTATCTTTATTCATAAAAAATGGCAATATATTTAAATTCAAACTACCCAAGAAAACTATTTCACTTTAGTTACCACACCAATAATACCCAAACCATTTTTCTGTCATAGAATTTAACATAATGGGCTGAAATGGTTAATGTAAAGTGGAATGATAGGATCTACTGCTTTTGCATGCTCAAGATGTGGCCTATAAATTTTGCAGGGAAAAAATGAATAAAATAAACCAATGATGTGTTCCCACTGGACACATAATTATTCTGAATTATCTAAGGTAGAATTGCATGTCTGTGTAATTTTTAAAGCTTATAGTGTGATTCTGAATTTTTTCCTTTATAAAATCCAGTTTAAATCAATTCTTCTCTAATCATTTTAATTTTTAGGTATAGTCAAAATTAGAAAACCACAGCATCTTATAACGTAACTCTTATTTATTAGTGGGTATGATCTTATTTAAATGTTAAAGAATAATAGGATTAAATGATTACCAATACAGTAAAGATATAGATAAAGAAAGCAGACTGCCTCCTATGTGTTCAAAAGTGACAATCTTAGAGAAAAATTCAGTAGTGACATTGGATAGTCATCAGGACATAAGAGCTGATTGAACAAATTATTTTTACTATCAGGTGGAAGGTAGGACCCTTATGCTTAATTCCATAGTTTATTTATAATCTACACTCTATTTTCTGTGGTTCCTTTGTAGTTGAGCTTTCAGACCGTGGAATCTTGTGGTAATTCATCCATCCAAAGGAGGTGCAAAGGTACCCCTTTGTGCAAAGGTATGTTGTGGAGAATGCAGAGCTGACCATCAATCTCTAGCATTTAGTTTTATTGTCATGTGCCTTTCTACTTTATTGCAAAGGAACAGGCCTCGTTAATAGAGAGTTTCGTAACTTCTGAGAATACTCTTGTTTCCTTAATATTTCTAGACAATTTGAAAAGATTATCAAAGTAGTGGTGTAATGGAAATGACTAGCATTCTATAGTTAAAAATAGTGTTTTAATTCTAATTCTACCATTTATAAGCTTTCTGATATTGAATGTATTAATGGAAAATTTAGATTACATAAATAAATCTCAAACATAGAATATTACATTTTAAACAGTAATATATGCTAAATGTCACCAAATTAAATGAAATTAATATATGACTAGAAATAAATCAATTGCTTTTTTAAAGTAGTATAGTTATCCTACATATAATATTCACTTGAGGTAAAAATCACCTCTAATCTGTATTTACTGACAAAATTTGCATATGGCTCATTGCAATTGTGTATAGCCAAGAACATAGAGAATCACTTATTATATAATGACTACTTCTCTGCCTTAGAAGAAGTGAGTCTAGTTATATGACCTGTCCTATTAAGTGCTTAAGCTTCAGAGAGAAAATGCCCTGCACTGCTTCATTTTGAACATTTCAAGGCATGAGACAAATGAGATCACACAAATAAAGTGATAATATTTTCATTTTGAAAATGCATTTCAGAAACTGATTGGTACTCTATAAGGAAAGTATTAGTATTGACATTTCATCTAAAAATTGTTCGAGCAGAATAACCCATTGAGTATTGAACATACTTTCCAACATTATCATTTACACAGAGATGGAGAGAACAAGAACTACTACGTAGTTTTTCTTTTCAGAGTATGGAGTATACCATTGATTGTGCAGTGGTTAGTCTTGCATGAGATATGTGGCTGGAATCATGGAAAATAGCTAAAGACTAAGAAATATCAAAATCACATTCCAGTAATGCTTTTATAATTGAAATTGACACCAAGATTATGACAAAAATCTCTCTGAACAGTGCATCCCTTTCATTACAAGCAATTTTAGTAAAATAACATATATTTAATAATTTGGTCTGTAAGTCACATCTTTAATTTCACTCTGTATCTGTTCCTTATTATTTTCTGGTGAGACTTGGATCAAAACCAGTACTAGTATTTGATCTCCCTGGTTCACAAATTCCTACTTTGTAGAGTACTTTGTTCCCATATTAGACCATAGAATTAAGCTTTATTCAAACATTGATTTTTCTAGTATACATATTCTTTGATACCACATCTACTGTAGAATTTTGATTCCCTGACAAGTACTATTTTTTCATTTGGCTTCTTATGTCTTTGGATTTTGTTATTGTTTCCATTGATCATAGTTTGGGGATTAATGATAAATTAGTTCTACAACATTTGGGCTGCTATAAAGTATACAGATATTTAACTGCAAAGGGAAATCAATATAATAGTAGTAATCTATAAAGCATGAAGACCTTACCAAGTTTACCATGGCCTTTCCTTTTTTACTTGATTGAATAGTTTCCATCTCTTGAGACACTTAAATTGACAGACTAGTTAAGCATACATGTTTTTTCCTTGTAGATTATTGGAGCTTCCCATTCTAGAACATTTTTCCATGTGTTTTGATTAAAATCATTTTATAGGCATGGAAAACATAACTTTAACAATTTATGGAAAAACATGGATTTCTTTATGAGATACCTTTCCATTAACAGAGGGGTGTATCTTTGCTTATTCAAAGAATGGAAGAAAGCAAAATACCTTTAAACATGTACTGTTGAAATAACTACAATTCATCATTTTTTCTCTTAGACAGAGTTTATGGTTTAAATTAGACACCAAATAAGCATTTTTCTGTTCTGTTTTATTAAGAACATTGGTGATTGTATAAAACTATATTGCAAATGCACAGGGGGCTGAAATGAAACTTTTGATCTCAATAGTGGGGTTTTTTATTTATTTATTTTGGTTTTGGTTCTTTGTAGCTTTTTTAGTTTTAGGTTTCTTTGTGTGTGTGTGTGTATGTATGTATGTATGTATGTATGTATGTATGTATGTATATGTGTATGTGTACATGAACCAGGTTCCTAACCAACTGTGTTTGAATGCTCCCCAGATCAGCTCTCCTCACTCTATGGTATTATTGACTAAACACATTTAGGCTACAACTTTTCCCATTATTTTGTAATATTATAATTAAAGGTGTCTAAATATGCCTGGGGATTAGGCATTTCTTTCTATCCCTCCATAATTACTGTCTTTTCCCGTAATACCTAATAGCTGTCTTTGACTGTGCCCTATTCCTTCACAGAAATAAATAGTCCTCGTTTTCATTATCTCTGTGTTCAAAACATGATCAAATGATGAAGCATTTTTTTCATTTCCTTCTGTTTTGGAATAGCAAGCCTGTTTGGCTAATATTTCTTTCTTTACACGTTTTTAGCACAGTTCCCTTGATTCAGGCTGTCATCATCTGTCATCTGTTAACCATCATTGTCTTCAGGATTGCCCTTCATTCTGCCAGTACATTCTCCAAAGTATATCCAAACCAATACACTAAAAGATTATATCAGTCTTTTGTTTCTTGTTCATTATTTGTAGATTAAATCTAAACTACCTAACACAGTAAGCAATGGCTTCTTAATCACGCATGTTATAATCTCCCTTCTTACAATTTTCCTGAAGAAAACATTGTTACCAGGCCACACCATCTTCTTTCATAACCTAATGACTCCCCTGCCCAGATGGCTATCTATTCATTTAACAGAAAATGATATAACAACATTCTGATTATGGTGATCTGTTGTAATACCTAATTAAAGTTTTGTTTTCATATGACTATTTCCATCCATGCATAACTAGCATAAAATCCTGTAATTTCCAAGCTTCTGGGCTAATTATCCTCCTATCAGTGAGTGCATACAATGTGTGTTCTTTTGTGAATGAGTTACCTCACTCAGGATGACACTTTCTAGTTCCATCCATTTGCCTAAGAATTTCATGAATTCATTGTTTTTAATAGCTGAGTAGTATTCCATTGTGTAAATATACCACATTTTCTGTATCCATTCCTCTGTTGAGGGATATCTGGGTTTTTCCCAGCTTCTGGCTATCACAAATAAAGCTGCTGTGAACATAGTGGAGCATGTGTCCTTATTACATGTTGGAGCATCTTCTGGGAATATGCTGAGGAGTGGTAGAGCTGGGTCCTCAGGTAGTACTATGTCCAGTTTTCTGAGGAACCACCACACTGATTTTCAGAGTGGTTGTTTCAGCTTGCAATCCCATCATCAGTGGAGGAGTGTTCTTCTTTCTCCACATCCTCCCCAGTGCCTTCTATTACCTGAGTTTTTGATCTTAGCCATTCTGACTGGAATACCCAAGATAAAATTCATAGACCAAACAAAGCTCAAAAAGAAGGAAGACCAAAGTATGGATACTTTGGTTCTTCTTAGACAGGGGAACAAAATACCCATGGGAGGAGATAAAGAGAAAAAGTGTTGAGCAGAGACTGAAGGGAAGGCCATCCTGAGACAGACCCATCCAGAGATCCATCCCATATGAAATCCCCAAACCCAGACACTATTGTGGATGCCAAAAAGCACTTGCAGAGAGGAGCCTGATATTGCTGTCTCCTGAGAATCTCTGCCAGTACTTGACAAATACAGAAGTGGGTGCTCTTAGCTAACCATTGGACTACACACAGGGTCCCCAATGGAGGAGTTAGAGAAAGGACCCAAGGAACTGAAGTAGCTTTCAGGCCCATAGGAAGAACAACAACCAGTACCCTCAGAGCTCCCAGGGACTAAACCACCAACCAAAGAGTACACATGGAGGGACCCATGGCTGCATATATAGCAGAGAATGGCCTTGTTGGACATCAATGAGAGGAGTGGCCCTTGGTACTGAGAAGGCTCAATGCCCCAGTATAGGGGGATGCTAGGACAGGGAAGCAGAAGTGGGTGGGTTGGTGAGCAGGGGGAGAGGGAATGGGATAGGGTGTTTTCAGAGGGGAAACCAGGTAAGGGGATAACATTTGAAATGTAAATAAAGAAAATATCTAATAAAAAATCCTGTAATTTTCTTGTCTCTGTGCATACATTTGAACATCATCTCTACATTATGTTTCAGATATCTGTATTTGCTTCTCTGTCTTTACTACCATAGTCAATATCCTAACTTCTCCAATTTCCTTTCTCAAGCTACTAGAGCAATGCCATATATGAAGTGGATATTCCACATATATCACTAGATGAATAATGAAAAAAAGAGAAATGAATAGTATAGGTTTCATTTGAGATAGTCAAGCATAGCTTGAAGCCCCAAACTTCAAACATTTCAAAACATAAACACATTGCAAAAGTAATTCAGAGAAAGATTGCTTGGATAATGTCAGGTACCTACTGGATCCCTAAAACCATGCACTACTTGCGACTTTCATTTGATATGTGAGAAAGCCATTCACAGAAAGAAAAGCAGAGAATGACAATAACAAGATTCTTTGTACCAACACAGAAACATATACACATGCACGCATCCACTGTCTGGGATATCCTGATGACCTCCTATTGTCTAATTATCCCAATACGTATTTTCCAAGATGGACTTGTTCAGTATTCAAATATGTGAGTATCCTTCCCTGTACTTTTTCCATGGGAGATTCCTAAGAAAGATGGAGTGGTATAGCTGGGTCCTCCGGTAGTATCATGCCCAATTTTCTGAGGAACCGCCAGACTGATTTCCGGAGTGGTTTTACCAGCTTGCAATCCYACCAGCAATGGAGGAGTGTTCCTCTTTCTCCACATCCTCCCCAACACCTGCTGTCTCCTGAGTTTTTGATCTTAGCCATTCTGACTGGTGTGAGGTAGAATCTCAGGGTTGTTTTGATTTGTATTTCCCTGATGACTAAGGATGTTGAACATTTCTTTAGGTGCTTCTCAGCCATTCAATATTCCTCAGGTGAAAATTCTTTGTTTAGTTCTGTACCCCATTTTTAATAGTGTTATTTGGTCTCTGAAGTCTAACTTCTCGAATTCTTTGTATATCTCAGTTATTAGCCCTCTGTCAGATGTAGGATTGGTAAAGATCTTTTTCCCAATTTGTTGGTTGCTATTTTGTCCTGTGGACAGTGTCCTTTGTCTTACAGAAGCTTTTCAATATTATGAGGTCCCATTTGTCTATTGTTGATCTTAGAGTGTAAGTCATTAGTGTTCCATTCAGGAAATTTTCCCCTGTGCCCATATGTTTAAGGCTCTTCTTATCTCCTTGTACAAAATTCAAGTCCAAATGTATCAAGCACCTCCATATAAAACAAGATATGATGAATCTAATAGAAGAGAAAGTGGGAAAGAACCTTGAATTCTTTTTTTTTTTTTTTGCAAAAGTTTTTAAGTAGATTTAGAGGCAAAATGTGATCCTTGGCATATGATTTAATTGTAAATCAAATACAATAAAAGATTACCTATTTAACATTTCTTTCTTTCTTTATATGATTAAATTATGATTGCTCATCATGTGCCAAATCATATAGCACACAAAAATATTCATTATGCCTTTGTAGAATAATATATTCCATTATTAAATGAAACTTCGTTCCTTCTGTATTTTAATTTTAAACAATTGCTTTGGAGTAAATATGGAGAATAACAATGAGGAATGTTAGTTGTTCTTTAAACTTTTGTTTTTTGATGTTATTTTGTGTATGTGTGCATGTTATATGTGGGTCTATGTGTTCTTGTGTACGTGCAAGAGTATTGGAGGGATGTATGCATATATGTACCTGCTTGTGAAAGCCAGAAGTCAGTGTTGGTGCCTTTTTCAATCACTTCCCACCTTATTTTGAGACATGATCTCTACAATGAATCTGAGATTCATAGATTAAGGATTATTCTGGATTAATCGCCAAAAAACTCTATGAGGTCCTCTTATTTTTACCTTCTGAGTGACAAGATACCAGGCACCCCTCACAATTCACAGCTTTTTATGGGCATGCTAGGGACCTAAATTCAGGCCCTCTAGTTTATAAAACAAGCACTCTACTGACTGAGCAATCTATACATCCCACTAATCAATAATATGAAGGTAAAATTTTTAATATAATACATGATCATAGGTACCTCCAAGAAATTTGAGAAAATGGGGTTTTGTAAAATAATTGGTTTAATCTACCAAGTTGGAGAAAACCATGGGAGTGTAAATTTAAAGCTGATTTGAAGTTTTATAGATGTGATATTTAACTTTTTTTCAGACTCACATGAACAAATTTTGAATGTTTTTTTTTTCCTGGAGAGCCTATGAATATTAAAATCATATAGTTAAAGGCTGAGACTTAGTTCAGTCCATAAGAATCCATGCCTAACATTCACAAAATTCTAGCACTTGGAAGGTGGAAGGGAGAGGATTAAAAGTGCAAGATCATCTTCAGCTGTATCATGTATATAGTGAGTTCAAGGCCAGCACAGATATAGGAGATGATAATTCAATTATAAAGCCTATGATTATTATCTTTGCCTCATATCACAGATTGTAAGTCAAATATTTGTTCAGCACTTTGATCTCTTTTAAGCATCTTATTTTACAGAATAACTAAAGTAATCCTTGCGTTAGTTTATAATATTATTGAAACCTTTTTATGCCACTGATGATAGGAAAAAACTACATTCATCAGTATTTCTCTGTATACAATTATTTGAAACCATGATTTTACTCAAGATGTTTTAATTGCTTATAATGAGATATGGTACAATATTGACATTTAAAGTTTATTTTATGTTAGAGAAAGTTTGTCTGGTGTTTTCTGTTTTCATATTTTTCACACAAAAGTTCAAATTTTCCTTTTGATTCCCAGTAACAAGTTAATTTACTACATTTCAAAATAAGTTTAAAATAATACCTCAGTGGTATATTAATTAACCTAGAAATAACCTGACTTCTAATTATATCTTGCTGTACATTTAGAACAGTGTATCAATCAGTCATTAGTATGGAAACTTCTTCTTACAGTACATGGTGATTAATCAAGAAACAATGATTTCTCAGAACCAGAGTTAGTGATGACTTCAAGAAATCAATATTTTACAAACACAAGAAAGCAGATACACCTATGAACTTATAATAGCTTTCAATAGACCTGCATAAGTTTAAGTCAGACAATCTCAGCACAGAGAAGCAGAAATGGAAAGAAATTCCCACTCATAACCAAAAAGGTATTTGCAATTGACACTTGCTAGAAGAAGAAAAGTTAATTCTCTTCAGGGAAATAGCACTGAGTGTACCACATACAACAGGACAGGCACCATGCTCAGGTGTAGTTGGCAAACACACATCAGATTCCATGTTTTCCTTTTTTAAAACCAAGAGTTTAAAGTTGGATGGGTAGAGAAATGGGAATGGATCTGGGAGGAAGTGGGGGACAGAAGTGAATATAATCACAATTTTTCATGTTATCTTCTCAAAGAATAAATAAAAATATTTTAATTAATTAAACTACAAAGTGATTAGCTATACTTCTTTGTACAGGTTTCTTTATTATTGGCATCACACATAATTATGATATATTCATCCCAATTAATGAATTAGTATTGATGTATTCTTGTTTTTGTTCATTCCATAGTTTATGAAGTGTTCCACATTCACTATCATTTTTCTATGTTGTAGCACCCCCTCCAGGATAGCACATTACAGTTTGTTGTAATTTCTCCTTAGGCATTTCTTAAATACAATGATGTCTTCATACTAATGACTTTGGCAGATTAATCACTTTGGAGTAATATTGAACAGAACTTTGGAAGAATGATCCTCAGTTAGATTTGTCTTCTGTTCTCTTATGATTAGAATGTAAAATGGCTTTTATATATTATCCTATTAAGAGCCAATATTACCAATATGCCATCATCATTAATATTGGCCTTGCATCATCTGACTGAAGTAGGATTTTTCCTCATTTCTCCACAATGAAGTGGCTCATCCCTTTCCTACTTTTCCATAGGAAACTCATTAGAAGTAATTCTCATATATACTTTATACATAAAAAGCAGAGTGATCTACCTCACCTCCTTAAAGGGATTGTGTTTACATATATTATTTGGACTAATCCATAGAATATTTGTATGTTTTCCATTCATATATTTCTTCCTCATTCTCTTATATCAGTATGGACCAATGAGTAATTATTTTAAAGTTTGGCTTATCAACCAGCATCACCATATTTCATTTGTTCTACATTTTGTTAGAGGGAACTCAGTTCTTGTCCTTATCAGTGTAGGACTTTCAGGTTTTATTTGAATATTTACGAAGGATGCTCAAGGCTTATTTTGTATTTCCACATCTTTATTTTAATCTCTTCGATCTTCATAGAAACTGCTAAAAGATTTCAAATGGCCAGAAAAAGCTGATTAATGGCTTAGAAAAGTAGTATAACCTCCTGTTTTGACTAGATTCTCATGTATAACTTCAGATCACAATAAAGATTTACTGGTGTTTTAAATTGACGATTTTCTAAGTGAAACTTTTGCAAGTTACAAAATTTAAAGTTATTACTGCTGTTGTTCATAAGATTATAGTTTTTAATAGATTTTAATGAACTGAATCAACACTTCTCTTCTATAGATACTAGCTGTATGTTTGTTCATAGATAACATAAACCTAATTATTGAAGAGGTATGACTATATCATCTTACTATCCTTACTTTGTTTTCCGTTTAAGCTATAAAATATGATTTACATCATTCAAATTTTATGTAAATTATATACTCTGTACAACATATAATAAAGGAAATAATGGCTATTTAATATGATAATCAATGGTTATTTTTAATAAAACACTTATCTGTTTATATACTCTGCCCATGTATAGCCACATTTTGTTATTTTGCACATAAGTGGCATTAGAAGTGTTTATGATATTACAAGTTCTCTTCTAAGTTCTTGTCAGCATTTTCATTATAAATGTACTTTTCAAGGACATATAATGTCTCCTCTGAAATTTCATTTGGGGTATAGACTTGCCAAACACAATTGAAGACTGCAAATTTTCTTTTGAAAATTTAATCAGAATCATTGTTTTGTCCCTGTGCTTTGACTTGAATGATAGCTGCTTCTTTCTTCCTGTGTCTTGATAAATGGTTTCTCTCTCATCAGGGAATGAGGACGTTTGAATGAGAACATTGCCTTAAATTTCTCCACGTTTGATAGTTAGTGTGTAATATAATAACTCTTGCATCCTATGGCAGGCAACTTCCAGCACATATGTTCCATGATAGTAGATGTTTCTTTGTGTTGCTTCATTAAAAGCCTGCTAATACTGTCCCTATGGGTTATGCTTCACTTCTATGTTGAGGCGCCAGCAATAACCAGCTAGAAAATATAAATTAGAGAAAATATTCAACATATTAGTAAGAGAAATTTTAACAAGAAAATGTATTCCTTATATAGTCTTGAAAAACAATTTAATTTTTTCAAGACTATATTTCAACAACAAATACTATATTTGAGCAGGAAGGTACACTGTGATCTTTGTAGAATGTATGGACCTTTTAATATGTCACTTTTTCCATTTTATTTAATTTATAGGGAAAGAACATTCCAGATTAATTTTTATATATCRTGTAAAATCAAGAAAAATTCTCCTTTAAAAAGTTATAATGATATTTAGAAGAACAAACAGATTATCCATACAAAATATATTTCAGAAACACCAATAGCATATTTAAATTTTTAATAATTAGAAAAGTGTGTAAGAATGGAGATGTAAAATTAATCAAATAACCATGAAAGTTATTTTTGATGAATGAAGTATGATGGACAACCGAATTAATAAATAATGTGTGAAAAAATGGTCTGTAATGCTGGAATATACCATAGACTCCAATTGAGAGTCATAATCTCCTATGCAGCTAAATAAAATTTTGACTTAAGAACTAACAGTTGAAATATTTAAATTAAGATGAGCCAAACATTTAAATTTAATTCAAGCTAAGAAAGTACTGTCTAAGCATAAGCATATCTGTAACAAGAATTTTTAGGTAATGAGAAAGGATCAATGCAGACTGAAAAGGAAAGCAGTAAACTCGGAAAATTCATGAGTTTAAAAGACCTAGTAATTTTTATGCATAAACATTTTTATGTATCAGTAAAAATGAATAGGGTATTAGAAAGCAACACAAAAGAAAAGTGAGCATTTGACAAATACAAATTAAAATACATTTAATGTTGAGCCAATCGTATTCATAGGTATTAGATGTTATAAGTCAGCCCCTATCACAGTTAGGCTTTTGAAGGAACAGAAATTATCATGAATAATAATATGTATAAAGATACCAAATATCATTAAACTTTACAAATTAAAAAATAATCAGATTTTTGTATATACTTTACTACATTGCCTTGATTTAATTTAATTTAATTTAATTTAAGTGATTTCCATAAAAAATCTCTGACAACATTGTGGTACATGTATTATGACACGATGATGTATGCTTATTAACAATCATATTGCATATATGATTCCAGTTATTTGAGTAGAAATCTGTATTCAAAATATTTCATTATTCAATATATTCAAATAAAAAATAATGCATTAATCAATGAGAAGTCACAGAACTTTCAAAACTAGATTCATTATTCCTTGTTTCATGTTGAGAATTTTAGCATAGGAAATAAATAATGCTTTTGAAAACAGGTATCAAGTCACAGTTGCCAAGCATTTAGAGAACTTAACAGTGCAAAGAGCTCAGAAGGGCATCCAACAAAGCATTCAGCTTCGGCTCACATGTAGGTATATGAAAAGATTGATTCACATTTCAGAAATTCTCTGCCTTTGAAACATGAGTCACAATTTGCTCCTGATTGCTTGCCCATGTTTCTAATTACTACTCCACTGTCCTGTTGAGTTTACATGTTGGTTGGTGAAACCATCCTCAGCCATTTAAAATGGTTTACATTTCAAGTTAAGATAGAGAATCTATCATTTAGGTGTATACGGTGTCTATACAACTTGGGGTCAAACACATTTCATTTCTGCTACTAGGTAATTGTGTAATTTTAACCAAACAACTTTGCCAATCGGAGACTTGGTTGTTATAAAGAGGCAAACCATGTATAAAATACTTAGTTCAATACCAAGTATATAGCTGGCTGGAAATCATAGCTAATATTATTATTATTACTATTATGTATGGGAAACTTGGGACAACAAAGAATTTCTAAAGAAATACTGTTGCTTTCAATAAAAATGTACTTTAAACTTAATGCCACCAGAGGGACAGACAGAATATTGAATATCAGCTGAGCTGGCAGTCTAAGTACCTAAGATACCTAGGAATGAATTAGTTCTCAGGAGACACTGAGCAAGTCACACATAAGAACCACGTTTTATGCACTAGTATCTAGCACAGCTCAATAAAGAATTTCGAATTGACGAGTTGACAGCTGTAGCATAAGAAGTTAAAGAACCTGGTCGTCTGAGTGTAAGCAATTGAGTGCACGTGTTTCTGAAGAAAGAATATGAATATGGGCAAAGGAAAAAGTGGGTCAGACAAAGAGAGAAGACACAGCCTTCTACATTATTTGAAACTGGCTTCATATCCAGCTAAAACAGCTGTGAACATTATAAGAAAGGGAATCTATGAATTCATTGATAGGCTTGATAATTTTCCCTCTTCACCTTTACCTTTAAAATAAAGAAAATTAATGATGAGATGAAAAACAAAAGATTACCCCAGAGAGCTATTTCTGTAGTCTGTGATGGACCAGAATCTAGGCTAGCAGAGCAATAGAAGCATGGCTAGAATGACCTGGTTTCTGAGACTTAAATAGGGACACATGATCTAACCAATGTAATTTTTTTCCTAGACAAAGATGAATCATGTTAATAGACCCTCTGTCTCTGTCTCTGTCTGTCTCTGTCTCTCTGTCTGTCTCTGTCTCTCTGTCTCTGTCTCTCTCTATATATATATATGTGTGTGTGTGTGTGTATAGATAGATAGATAGATATAGATATAGATAGATATATACTATAACCTCTTTAAATGATTCACCATTATCAGAAATAATATTTTTCTGAATGAAGCACATTCAAAACATTTCTGAAATGTATGAGTGCCATGTTGTGGGGAATCTTGTTTAAATAGATTAATTTTTAAAATTGGTGTATGAGAAAAGCCTCTATTTTCAATAAAAAATAAAGAAAAGGAGAAAGAAAGAAGAATGAACATAAAAATTCACACAATAAAAAGTTTAAGTAATCTCATGAAATACAGATTCAAATATATGAAGCATTTATATTCACAGGCACATCCAGCTTTTGGACAAAGTCCTGTCATGATATAAAATTAGTAGTAGTGTTTTTTTAGTTCTTTTAAATAGTCATCACCAGTGTACAGAGGCTCAGGTATACAAATAAAGTGACATGTGCTGCCTCAGATATGATAGGTGGGTCAGAGTCCCGGAGATGTAGGCTTAAGAAGACATGATTAATAATGATCCAAAATTAAATATAGCTTCCAAAATTTTAAGAATAAAAACAGGATTAGAAAGAGGATTTTAGGCACTCTTTGTACTTAAAATATGACGGCTTTTTGTAATATGTAAGTAAGACCAGAACCTGATGAAATTACTAAATGTGAGATGAATGTTCATGGAAAGATTTTAGAATATAATGGGCTTTATAAATGAGCAAGGGTCCAAATAGTCAATTGGCTTGAATTAGAATAGAACAAGAATGTTTCCAAAAATGAAGGTGTTGCTCACCACTATTCATTTGCTCAGTAAATAGTTTTAGTGTACTTACTACATTCTGGATCATGTTCTAGACTCCAAAGATGTAATATTGAGGTAGAGTACTCATATTTCTGCTGTTTTAGAGCTTGGAGTCTAATTGGAAAAGAAAACAACACATGATTAAAAGCACAAATCTGTATTAGAGATAAAAGCTATCAATAAAAACTGAACCAAGAAAAGGAAGATAAATATATATTATAATATATTGTTGAGGCAATACATTAGCTATGATTTTGAAGTGATTTTTCTCTGATAAGTTAATAGAAATATAAAATTCAGGAATCAGCATGATATAATCTGAGTGGAGAAAATTTATGACTGATTAATAAATGAGTATTCCCTCAGCTGATACTAAACATGGAGTATCAAAACAGATAGTGAACTCATAAGGATCTATGTTAGCAAAATGAGAAAAACATGAGCCAGTCCCCTCCAGAAAGGAGGGGAGCAATCATAGGTCAATGTGAGATATTGAGAATGAAATAAAACCAGTTAAAGGATTCTTGCCAAAGTCCATATATCTGATGGTCTTGTGGAAGTGGGACGTAGTCGTGGATATGAGGATGAGTGAGGAGATTGAGAATTTATCTAGAAAATAGACTCCATAAAACTTTCTAGACTGGGAGTATGTGATACAGCAGAATGAGAGAATGAAGTAAAGATATGGCTTTCAGTACTTGAGCAAATAATGATAGCACTTTCATATGTACATTATAAGAGTTAGTTGAGACACCTAGGGAGAGAATGAACAAACAAATTTTTGACATAATTCAGTTTCAGATTCCTATGCTAGAAAAAAGTGGAAATTAAAAGTAGCTATGGATCCATGGGCATGACATTAAAGACACTGTCAGAACTAAATTTATAGTTTGAAAATATGCTTACTATGTGAGAGAGGAAGAGGGAGAGGGAGAGGGAGAGGGAGAAGGAGAAGGAGA
>BDUI01000388.1:191983-207876 GCA_002335545.1 Apodemus speciosus | reverse complement strand
GAGGAGGAGAAGAAGAAGAAGAAGAAGAAGAAGAAGAAGAAGAAGAAGAAGAAGAAGAAGAAGAAGAAGAAGAAGAAGAAGAAGAAGAAGAAGAAGAAGTTTGACATGAGAGTGAAGTGAATAAAGGAGATCAGGAGAGAATTTGGTCAAAGTACATTACATTTTTGTAATGAAATTATGGATATATTTCCAGACAATGAGCATAAATGAAGAAGAGACCAAAAATCCAAATATGTCATTAAAGTTCTATCACCAAGATTTTTTTCTTTCAAAAATACTTTGAGTGTTTATGGTATGCTTGGAATTTTCAAAAGTCCCCAGACACAGTGGTAAATCATATCAATAAAGCTCTTGCCTTTGAATTTCTTGCTGATAACCGGATCAAAATAAAGTGCATCAAAGAAAAATAGCTTAGAATGTTGGGTTCTGTAAATAAAAGAATAATACAAACCCAATGACTAATACTCAAGTCAGTATGTTCAACTGCAGGCAACAAAATATAAGAAATAAGCATGGGTGTAAGAAAATAACTAGTGTAGATCACAAAACCTTTGATGCACAGCACCAAATGAATAATAGCCATCCTACACTTTGTAACTATATATTGTTTCACAGTTTTATATATTTTATTAATTTCACCAGTTTCTTGTTCATGATCTTGTGGGGAAAGTCTTTCTTGTATATCCCTATCACCTGTCAAAGAAAAATAAAAGAATTTGTTTAGCTGGTCATTCTGTCATTACTAAAGCAATGCTTTCCCAACTTTAATGAGCAAAGAAATCACAGGGGATCTTCTTATTATTCAGATACTGATTCTCTAGGTCTTTGGTGGAATTTTAGATTCTGCATTTGCACATGATTTCAAATTGGACCAGTATGAAGCTGGAAAACATGAGAAACAGCAGATCTAGGGCAATCAGTTATTTGAGTTTTGAATATGTGAGATGGGATAGTGATAATGGCCTTTGCTTTTCATTTCAACCACAGGCAGTTGTCACAAATTGCATCCTGTTTAAAAATAATATTTGACAATAGGTAGGTGGATTTTAAAAGCAGTAATATAACAAACACATGATTCTTTCAATATTGTCCCAAAACAGATGTGAATGCTCAGTTGCCTACTACAAAGAGAGCTTGAGGGTAAAGTCTCCAATGAGCAATACATCCTATTTTTATCATTTCCCCTTTATGTTGTTTTCTTTTCTGCATTCCATGAAAATGACATAATGGGATTTTATTGCAGTGTGTTTGAATGGATATTACAAAGGAGAAATAATGTAACCAAGAAATTATTATCACAACAAAAAGTTTATCTGAGAAATGTGCGTGACACAGTATAACTAACCATTAGAAATGAAATTTGAGCAAGGTAAAAAAATAATTCAATATAAATTGTGTATTATTTATCAAAGATACATGTAATATACAGATAGATTTTCATTATGAGTCCTGAGATAAAAAGGTGGCCTTCAAATATATTGCTTTAATATGAGCAGCATATTACATTGAAGAAACTGTTCTTTCTCAAGATGYTGATAAGTACAAATGTAAACAGTATATTCAGATGCTCCTGGGAATGTTAATAAATTCATCTATTCTGCCTTTGCTTTTTCACTGTGATCCCCTTTTTATAAATGAGACACAGAATTTAATTTGTTATTTTAGATGAATTTATTATCTATTTTAGAGACACTTTTCTTTCTTTTCCTTTTTTATAAGGTTTATTTATTTATTATATGTAAGTACATTGTAGGTGTCTTCAGACACTCCAGAGGAGGGTGTCAGATCTCATTACAGATGGTTGTGAGACACCATGTGGGTGCTGGGATTTGAACGCAGGACCTCAGGAAGAGCAGTCAGTGCTCTTAACTGCTGAGCCATCTCTCCAGTCCCCCCTTTTTTTGACACTTTTTCTTGATAAGCTCATTTAGTATTCCATCTACAGCATGTTAAGCATTTTGTCTGTAAATGATTGATTGATTGATTGATTGATTGATTGGCACTTGATTCATAGGAGAAGCAGACTAGTAATGTGTGTTCAGAGTGTGGATTTTAGAGACAGATTTCAGTTCTGATGCTGGCACTTATTAATTGTGTAGCACTGAACATTCCATTTAAGACTGTAGTGTTAGTTTATTCATCAGGAAAATGGGAAAAATAGTCTCCTTATATTGTGGGCAATAAATATGTCAACACATATAAAGTAGCCCAAATTAGTACAATCATAGATATGAACATTTACTAAGCATTTAGAACAAACATGTTGGCTAACTTGTTACCAATATCTGCTAAACTATTTCATGCCAATGCTCATGATTCATATCCTTAGGAACAATACTAATACATTTTAATACATTGGACAAAAACAACTATTTTCTGTGCTTTTCAATCATTTACTATTTCTGTAATATTTGCCGCCATCACAGAAGATTTCATGTACAGATTCAACTACCAAGAGGTATATTATGAATTTTGAAAATGAAAGCTACGAATAAGATAAACTCCTACAAAAAAGCAGTAAATAACGAGCTATGGTGAATGAATGCACATATTTTCTTAAGAAATAATTAATTCTAATTATAATAACCACTGCTTATTAAGTATCTATTTTAAAATATTAAGCATTGTATATTCTTAGAATTTTTCTCAATAATTATGAGTTAAGCAACTGAAATTCACAGAGACTTAGTAATATATTTCAGGGCATTATTGTAGGATTCAACCTGATAACTGATTAAAAAAAAACATTGCCTTGGTTTTATCTAGTTTACAAATATTCAAGCAAAAATTTTACTTGAAACAACTAAATTAGGTTCACACTACAGTTCTGCTTCTTCCTAGCTATGTAACCACTTGGAAATCGAAAACCTTGTTTAGACAGATGGATGCTAAGTGTACATCTTAAACTTCTTTGTAAAAGACTTTCTCTTCTGGCATTTCCTTGTCATACTGCTTCTTCTCCCTCCAGAATCACAAGAGTTGATCATCTGCTTCAAATGCCCTAGTCACTGCCAACATAACTCCGTATGCATCCTCTGTCATCATGCTCCAGATTCTCCCCTCATTTTCTTCATTGGTATGAGTTATGATAATATATTTATGGCATTCCATCAGTGAGAGTAATCCAAATATGAAAACATTGTCTTTCTCCATCTGTTTCTACACTTAGGCTGGCTATCACATTTTAATTAGTAAGTACTACTCTGAAGCAGTCGTCCAGAACACAAAGAAAATGATCAATACTTCTGATTCAAGTCCAGATGTACTATAATGAGACTCCTGGACACAAACAGTATTACAACAGGTGATCTATGGCCACAGAATTGGCAGATTATTAAACCACTAATAATACCCTTGTTCCATTTGCCCAGGGAAAATAACTTCAAGGGATTTACCCCATCCCTACTCATTAATACATTTTCCTGATACTATGGAGCATTTATTAGGTGGATTGTTAATCATAGAAGCTGAGACAGTATCAAGTTGGATGATTTGAGAACATACTTTCTTAGTCTCAAGTTTTCTTGCTGATGAGAAAACATTTTGTTTAATATTGATTCAGTCACCTGCATCATATTCAGTCTTTTAGGTTTTAATTGCAGTTCCTTCAGCCTTTGCTGTTCTTCCAATTCAAGTGTCATTTGCAACTAGGAAATGTTTTCAACATTCTCATCCAAATAATTACATTCATATAAAAATCTGTTAATGAAACATTAGAGCTAAGGGCTTAATTGCTGAAAAATCAATGCTTGAAGCTAAAATACTCAGTTATGGTTCCATGGTAACAGGATCTATTATTAATTGTATAAATGTTATCTAAATGAAATGAACATACTACATTAGGTAATTTCAAGACTATACATAAGATAATATGATATTTAAAAATAAAATAATTGTTTAAATTGATTTCTGGTTGAAAATTATGGGGAATTTCCCATTTTTCAATTACTTTCTGCTTATCAAATGTCATGCTCATTATTTTCTATCAATTTAATGGGGCTAATCCTCAGTTGCTTTTGAAATATGATGGTATTAATGCCCACAAGTCAAATTTATATAATGTTTTTCTCTAAAGAAATAAATGCTTTGCAGAAAATGAAAGTATACACTTAATGACATAAAGGAACAGATATAGGGTATATCCAAAGCAGGGAAATTAGGGCAGCAGGTTGTCCTATGAGGAAAATTTCTAAATATAGAGAATATACATGATTTTTTTAAGTATGATGAGTACGACAAAGACAAAAATGTATTGTACTCTTATATCATGTTAATAAAACATAGCCAGAAAGCAGTGAAAGACTTAACTAGGCATATCACTGTCATTTATACAGAATCTTGAATGACTGAAAAGCACCTAAAGAAATGTTCAAAGTCCTCAGTGATCAGAGAAATGCAAATCAAAACGACCCTGAGATTCCACCTTACACCAATCAGAATGGCTAAGATCAAAACCTCAGGTGACAACATATATTGGAGAGGATGTGGGGAAAGAGCAAAACTTGTCCATTGCTGGTGGGGTTGCAAACTGGTACAACCACTCTGGAAACCAATCTGGAGGTTCCTCAGAAAATTGGAAATAGATCCACCTGAAGACCCAGCTATATCACTCTAGGTCATATACCCAAAAGATGTCCCACCATGCCATAGGGGCGCATGTTCCATTATGTTCATAGTGGCCTTATTTGTGATAGCCAGACGCTGGAAACAACCTAGATGTCCCATGACAGAAGAATGGATACAGAAAATGTGGTTCACTTACACAATGGAATTGTAAGCTATTAAGAATGAAGACATCCTGAATTTTGCAGGCAAATGGATGGATCTAGAAAATACCATCCTGAGTGGGGTAACTCAAACCCAAATGGACATGTGTGGTTTGTACTCACTAATAAGTTCATATTAGCCAAAAAAGTACAGAATATCCAGGATAAGGTCCACAGAACTCAAAATGTCAACAAGCTAAAGTGCCCAAGTGAGGACACCTCAGTCCTACTTGGGAGAGAGAAGAAAGCAATCACAAGTGGGGAGAGAAGGATCTGGGAGGGAAAGTGGACAGGTTGGGGGAGACAGGGAAAGAAGGGTACCTGATCTGTTATTGAGTGAGAGAAATGGACTGAAGCCCTGAGGGTCAGCAGAAAGAATGGAAACAGGCAACCTTGAGAGGTAGGAACTTGGGGGGACCTTCCAGAATGGACCAGAGACCTGAGAGGTGAGAAACTCTCAGGACTCAAAGGGAAGGACCTTAGATGAAATGCCCTACAGTGGTGAGGGGGATCTTATAGAGCCCACCTCCAGCAGGGCATCAAATGAGAAAGAGGGGGACCATCCCACAGTCATAACTCTGACCCACAATTGACCCTGTCTGAAAAAAAATTGCAGGGATAAAAATGGAGAAGAACTAGGGGAAAGGAAGGTCCCAAGACAGGCCCAGAGTAGGATCCAGCTCAAGGGGAGGTCCCAAGGCCTGACACTATTACTGAGGCTATGGAGTGCTCACAAAAAAGGGACCTAGCAGGACTGCACTCCAGAAGACCCAACAAGCAGCTGAAAGAGTTGGATGCAGATATTTTCACCCAGCCAATGGACAGAAGCAGCTGACCCTGTTGTTGGTCTGGGGAAGGCTGAAAGAGGCTGAGGAGAAGGCCGACCACATAGCAGCACCATCATTCTCAAATAATCCAGACAGCTGAGATCTCTCAGCCACTGCACCACCAAACAGGCAGCATACAGCAGCTGATATGAGGTCCCCAACACACATACAGTAGAGGACTGCCGGGTCTGTGTTCAGTCAGAGAAGATGCACCTAACCCTCAAGAGACCGGACCCAGGGAGTTTGGAGGTCACATGGTGTAGGATTGGGGGGAAATCCACATGGAGACAGGTGGTGGGGAGGGGGATGGGAGGGTAGACAGGGAGGGGAATACAATCTGGAAGTGTAAAAAAATAAATAAATTTTGAGAAAGAACAAGTTGTTATGGCATGATCTGACTATATATTGATTGATCTTTAATTTCTAGTAATTTGTTGACATTAAAAGTAAGTCGTCACCAACCCCACATCTGACAGAGGGCTAATATCCAATGTATACAAAGAACTCAAGAAGNCTATATATACTAATTTTCAAATGTTTACAACCTAATTGTAGGACAAGGATGCTTATATACATACAATGTTTCATATATTCCAGGATGACTTTAAATTCATATATAGCAGAGGACAACCATGAACTTCTTAATGTGGCTCTACCTCCCAAGTTTGGAAATTACATATGTGCTAAATCTGGTTATGTATGGCTGTGTATCATGCTCACACATGCTCCAATTTGGAGCCATATCTTTTGCAGATATTTATTTTTAAAGAATAAAATATAGACAAGGAACTTAATAGTCTTATGGAAAATGACAACTTTTAAGAAAAATCAATTTAGAATCCTAGAGTGATCCTACAGATATAGGACTTTAAGGATTAGTGACAGCACAGGAATGTGAAAATGCTATAAACTATGGAGTCAAGGAGATTGGGGTTTGATTTTAAACATTGACATTTCTGTAGTATCATGTTTTGATATGAAAGAAAGTTCAACAAAAATTTATTATGTGAAAAAAATAATTTAATCAAATATTTCTAGGTATATACATAAAAGGAATAAAACCACGTTTGTAACAAAATGTCCAGATTTTTATATGAATATTATTCCTAACACCTAAAATATCCGTGTGGATTTTATTTTTGCTATGACTAATATCTGACATAAAAAC
This sequence comes from Apodemus speciosus, assembly GCA_002335545.1. Classification (NCBI taxonomy): domain Eukaryota; kingdom Metazoa; phylum Chordata; class Mammalia; order Rodentia; family Muridae; genus Apodemus; species Apodemus speciosus. The sequence continues at coordinate 201,115 of BDUI01000388.1, read as the reverse complement.
TTAATGGAAGAAGAAGATTTAATTTGGTTCATAGTTTCTTTTTTTCCTGGAGATTTGGTGTTATAGTGCATCATGTTAGAGGTCTATAGTGGAATGGAGCTGCATAAAACATGGTAGACAAGAAGCAGGATATAAGCTCCAAAGGCATGTAATCTCCAGACACACTTTTATGGGCTCCATCTCCAATAACCCACATTCTTGCTTTTCCCATAAATAGTGTATAATATATGGAAGAGTCCTTTAACACATATTCAAATGTTCTGAAGTTGTTTTCCCCCAAGCAAATAATAATTCTTCAAAACATTATGCTAAGTGAAAAACTCTAGATGCAAAAGACATTATATGATCCTGTTCATGTGAAATGTTCTAGGAAAAAAAAAAAAACTATAAATGCCAAAAGCAGATGAATGGTTGCCTGCAGTGCGGTCAGGGATAAGAAGTTAAGTAAATGAGCACAACAGATATTTTGGGAATGGCACAAAGGTTCCAAAATTGATTTGTGGTGATCATAGACCAATTCAATGAATCATGTAAAACATAATTAAATTATAGATTTCAAGTGAGTGAATTGTATATTGTGTCAGTTATAAGTCAAGAGCTCAGCAATTAGTTGTCCAATTCCAAATGATCCCGCCTGAAAACATACATACAGGGGACAATATATTGAATTAACAGATTACATATAGGAATATATGTATATACAAATATATACATATGAATACAATACCAATTAATAAAAATGAGGGCATCAATTTGAAGGAGAGAAGGAAGAGGCATGTGGAAATGTTTACAGGGAGGAAAAGGAAGGGAGAATTTTTGAACTTTAAATACAATCTCAAAAATAAAGAAAAGTACATGTATTTTTTTCTTAGTGTACTTTTCTGTCGTGAAAAATACTCTGACATAAGCAACTTTAGAAATAAAGAACTTGCTACATTTCACGGTTCCAGGTTGTAGCCCATCATAGTGGCAAAGTCAAGGCTTCAGGGACTTGAAGCAGCTGTTATTGCTGGTGATCAACTCACTTGTTCTACTACAGTTTTATCCTGTGAAACGAGGCTGTACACGACAGGATGGATCTTCATGTATCAATTAACCCAATAAGAAAATACTTTACAAGACAAGCTCACAGCCATTCTAATCTAGACAATATTTCATTGATACCCCATTCTTAAATGATTCTAGGTTTTTTTCAAAGTGGTAAGTAAATGAACCATGATGGAATTAAAAGTGCCCAGTGCTGTATGATGGTGATCTTATAGTACTATACTATTAATGGTATGTTTGACTATCTTTAAAGCAATCAGTAAATGTCTTCTCAACTCACTGGGCCTTTAGTAGGAAATGGTGAACTGTGTTTTTCCTACATGGTGAGGAAATACGAAAAAGAAGAAGGAAGAATAGGGAAATAATATTAATACTGAAATGGAGAATGAAATAACTTGATCAATTTGTTTTCTTATAGAGTTTAATAGTGTAAGATATATGTACTCTTGGAATGTGAATATTAAGAATACCACTATTGGACTGTGAATATTAGAATCCATTAACTTCAGAACTGGCACTGGTAAAGGACTGGTGTAATGTGTATGACAAGTAGCATGCATCAATGATAGAGTAGTGGGCTACCCCACACTGGTGCTAGGAATTAGGCTAATCTGCCTGTAGCTGTCTAATGCTGCAACAAGACATTATGAAGCATGATTTCTTTTCCTGTTTGATAAAATATTATCACAAAAGACACTTTAAAATAATTTACTATGGCTCACATTTCAAAGTTTTAATGCATCATGGCAGGAAGTCAAGAAAGCAGGAATTTGAAACATCTGGTTAAATAGTATTCACAATCAGGGAGCAGACAGTGATGGATGCTTGTACTTAGCTCACGTTCTCTTTTTATGTAATCCAGGATCCTGGCTTAGGAAATGGTGCTGCACACTCTTAGAATGATCTTCCCCCACAATAAACATAGTATTTTTTTTTAAATTATGACCAGGAGTGGGTAACAACTGGAATGTAAAAAATAAAAGTACTAAAACAATCATGACAGGAGGTTAAATAATTGCCCACAAGTGTATCTGGAGAAAATAATTTCAAATCCCATCGAATGGAAAACACTACCCATCAAAGATGCAAATACAAGAAGAGTTTAGGTAATAGAATATTGATATTGTATCTTTTATTTGCTATGATATGGCAGGTGTTTTTCATTTTAGATAGGACATAGCACAGTGACCACACTGGAAGTGCTTAGGGTAAAGATAGTATTGTGAAACCATGTGTGTAAAATAATTGGTGATCCAGTATCATACAAGCACTAACCTTCAAATCTTGTGAGTTATTTAAGCAAGCAGCTCTGTCAACACTATGCCCTTTAACTCTCCAACAGATTCGATGATGTACTGGGGTAGGGAGGATCTCCGAATGTCTTATCCAAGTTGTCTAGAGTTGTAAAGATTTCCTACCCATCTTGAAACAAATCCTTACTGCGCTTGATCTAAATGATGTGATAAGATCATGACCTTTTCAGAAATGCCTTTGATGTCAATCCTAATTCCACTAAATTTTACCTGACAGGGAAAGAATGAAACATTATAGGCTCATTTGTCAAGCATCTCAGTAATCTCTCATGGCAATAATCTGCTCCAACTCAGCCCTGCAGTAATAGGGTGTGGGAGTGATTTACCCTGACTGGGAATAAACTTGTTAAGTGTTCAAACATTGATTAATGAAGTAAGAATGCACTAGGTAGACCTTGAAGTGATAAACTGGACAGGAACCTTGGCAGACAGTGCTTCCTGCCCACTAGCATGCTATGATTTATTTTGAGAATGATGATTTTCTTACCCACATACCTACAATGCCATGGGAAAAATCAGTATTGATAGGTAAGGTACAGAAGTGAAAAATATCACATATTACTCCTAATTTAAGTTTTAATCACCTTTACTATAAAGGTGAAGAAATATTCATGGCGAAATTTGTGAAAGCCTATTTTTGCTCAGCTGACCTTTCTGTTATAAAATTTTAAAGCTGCTCGATCATTTTTGATAATATAAACATAAAAGATCAAGGAAATTGAAATTGCATTTTTATTTTTACAGGTACATTTTATGATTGGCCATTTCAGCAAAGTAAGTATGCGATATTTTTAGTTGATTATTCATTAAATTTTAGAATGCCTTTGACCTCTTCTTCCTCAATCTATCTTATTTCTCCAAACACCGCCAGTACTCCGGCCAACAAACTAAAATGGAGATGGGTGTAGGGGGGATATATTTTTCTTTATTGTTATTCTTAATGTTTTCATAAATTGCTAAATTTCTTTCTGGTAAAAGTTACTCTTGTTCCTCAATGTGATACACAAAGTTTAACTTAAAATATTTGGAGCCTTTTTTAAACTAATGGCCTATGAATACTCACTGTTGTGTTCTTACCATGAGTTTGATTGTGTTTGGAGGGGAGTCTGAGGTCAATGTTATGCCTTATTATTTCAAACTATTTGACGTTGATTTTTATTGGTGGTCTTGTTTCTTTCATACGTTTTGAGTCATGACCTCTTATTTAGACCAAGGCATCTCAGTGATCAGCATACCTCAGCCTGTAATTTCTCAATGTAATAAGGCAAATGCCTATCCCCACAGCCTTAACCAATAAAGGTTCATTTACATGACATCACTATTATGTGCACATGACATAGCATTATAGGAATTCAAATATCAAATGAGATCTAAAATGTGGGAGTTGTGACAAGTCCTGTTAGACCTAAAAGGTTCAACAATATTGCCTTACAGTTTCTTCCCCAAACTTCTGAATAGTTCCTGTTCATTACATCCCTCAAACCATGCCTGATGATAGTCCCTGAGTGAGCAATTAACTTACCAAGAATTATACTATCTTTAAAATTGAGAAGTTTTTCATTTGATAGCACAAAGAAAATCCTGATATCTTGGACCCCAACTAGTACTCTTATAAATTACTGACAAATTACTGTAAAAGTCTCTTCTTGCAATGCTGTCACTGATAGATAAATCTATGCTTTATAGTTTTGGTTTTATTGTCTCTTAAAACATCATCAGATTGATTTTAGAGTAACAATGATATAAAATAAATACACAAGGTACACTCCCAATAAAACAGAAGAAAAGCATCCTTCTTTGTTTCTGAGAATTATAGTGTGAAAAAAGAAACCATTCCTGAATACCTTTGGGTTCCAGCAGAAACATGTTTGTTTCTAACTTGTAAATTGTGGAGCCAGTTCATTGTATAAAAACTGCAGAACTCACAGAAAGTCCAATATTTTCATTGTACATTTATCTAAAAATAATATTCTTGATGAGCTTTAAGATCAAATCTAGTTCTTATGGTTTAATAAAGACATATTCATATAATAGATGCATCAGTTATAATTTTGTATCTCACTTATATTGCTCAAAAGCAGTATATAAATATAGAGCTAACAACTCTTTGAACATGAAAAGTCTAGTCTGCTGCAGCAGGTTAATAGTGTTAACTAGTTCTGTATTAATTTACTCATTTTTTATAAACCCCTAGATACCTTATCAGTGATACTTATAGAGGTAAAGATAAACTATTCTTTTTTCTTCACACATAACAGTGACAAACATACATTTGTAACATGGATAAGTCTTAATTAACTATAATATGTAGAGAGTCAAATGCTAATTAAGGCATTTTAAAATTAAGTAGCACATTTATCTTTTATTTCAGTCTTTGTCATTGAAATGTATCATAAAACTGTAGTCCATTTAATTATCTTGGTAAGTACAGTTTAGAGAGGATAATTGCATTTTACTTTAGTATTTGTACTATTTCTCAGGGTCTCATGTTCTTTATTCTGAAACCAGTTACTATTGTGCAGATAAAGTTGGATAGTGGGATGAATCTTTATAACAACACATTATTTCTTGGGAGATGAAATTGTTTCTCTTTTAGTAAATCCTAGATATTTGCTTAGTCACAAGGCTTCTTTTTCTCATAAAAGTTTGAGTATAACATGAAATTAAATGTTTCATTAGTTGAGCTTCATTTAATTAACGTTTTACTGTACATAAAAACCTAATTAGTAACGGAGAGATCTGGCTGCTTTGGGGAAGAAGTAGTTTGTTCAGTTTGGGATATGAGATTTCTGTTCAGAAAATAGGCTGACTCCATGATAGTATCCAGAAGGGATCAACCAAACAAGTGAAGGGAAATCATATACTATGCAAATAGTGAGCTAAAGTTAAAATGTTTATGGTGAAGAAAAATGCTAAACAGGAGATACATCTATTTGATAAGCTTTGTATGGAAGAGTGACAAGATATACTTGTTTAGATTCGACTCAAAATTTTGCCTTCTCAAAATACACTCCCTTTACAGATACTCATATTATTATTTAATATTTACAAAAATATTTTATTAGGCATGCTTACCACTATACCCCAAATATTATACTTAGATTTAACTTACTTACACATTTTCATTTTATTATTCATCAGTTTTCTGATGTGATACCTGATTCCTTGCAGAAACTTGATGACTTCTTCTTTGTTAAATTCATAACTGGATTTGTTAAACTTCTATTCTATACCTTTCTTCTCACTATTTAATGTTCTATGATAAAAAAGAACCTTAGATATTTTTTGCTGTTTTTGTTTCTTACTATTTCCTAATTAGCTTTCTAAACTTTTTCTATATCAACCAAAGAGGGAGTCATTGAGGTGATGAAATGTCTTTTCTTTAATGTTGAATTCTTTTATTCTGTAAAAAGTAACAATATATACAGAACAAGACTTTCCCTTTTTCAAAACAAATGCTACAAATCCATATTGTTGCTTATATATAAATACTATCCTCTGTAGCAGATCATTAGGTATATAAGTCCAACAATGTATGCTCACAGGTAAGCATGAGAATTTTGAATCAGAGTCTTGTATTGTACACTCTGAAGGACCACCAGAGACTCTATGGCAACTGATATAAGCAGAATTAATCACAAATGGAAACCCCTAAAATTGTCACATTGTTCCCTCTTTTTATTTTAGTTGGCTTCTTCCAGGACAGTTTGTAATTCACAGTGAATCATAATAACAGTTTTGATTATTTCCAAGTCAGTGGCTTGTTATGACTTTGTATTTCTTTCTCCAACAATGCAAATCAGAGTGTTTTATTTAAAATTCTGTGTGCTTCAGTGCATGGTGCCAGACTGTTAGTTATTACTCGCCTTCTTTTTAACATGTGTCTTTCAAGACAGTGCAGGTCAATTCTAAATCAACTTTTCACTGAAATTTTAGAAAATTGCAGGCTATTTCAAAGCCAACTTTTATTCTCTCGACAAAAGATGGGATGCCAAAGTAGGGGAGTATAAAGGTTTAGATGGGTACCTCAAGTAATTTTCTCTAGGTAAAGGTTTGAAAACATAAAAACTCCCTGTTAAAACAAACAAACAAACAAACAAACAAAAATACACCTTCCCACAAAACAAAACAACAAAGCAACAAGCAAATGACAACAAAGAGGAGAGAGCAACTACTTAGAAAACTCTTCCTAACTTAAATATAATAATACAAGCCCTACCATGACAGAACTTTGTTTTACCTCACCAGAAGTCTTTGAAAGAACCTTACCTTTGATGAATGAACATGGGTTACTAGAGAGATGAAGACGTGTGACAATGGAGAAACTAAAAATGATTAAATGATGAGTGGAAAGTAATACCTTTTTTTTAACAGAGAGGAATAGGCAAAAAAATACTACACTCAATTAATAACATATACCTGTTTATGTCAACAAATTTTGCATTCTTTCCCTTGGATTCTCTGACAAAATTTGTTCCATCTCCAAAACTGCAATCCATATAATAGAGTGAAATCTATGAGAACACTAATATTGTCTTTGGGTATAAATGGTCTAAAATAGTTGGAAAGCCACCCACTTGTTATTAAATGTTTGAAGAGTTGGATTTTTCCCCAAGATGACTTGACTTAGATTCACTCTTTTTGGTCGAAACATATGATAAAATGTGTAATTAATATGTCTTATATACACTGAAAAGCTACCGTTCTCATATGGTGAAAGGGAACATTCATGATCTGAGCTTTCTCTTCTGTTTCTCAAGAAAACACATCTGAAAATAAGTCTCTGTGCCTGAAATCCTACATCTATAAAGAATATATGTTTGGGTCTTTTACGTTTTTTTAAATGCCAAGCATTTCTACATTTCAATAAATTGCAATAAATGACACATTTTGGCAAAAATATGCAAATAGGAATGAGAATGAAGAAATTCTGCCTATAAAAATTCACCCAGAGTCAAGCAGCTTGCTCTTCTATAATCAGAAGTAGAAATCCAACTATAGTTCCAGCATTCCTGGCCTTATCTGAATCTAGTTTGGTAATACTTCAGTTTAGTGGACTATGTAAAATAATGTTGATATTCATTACTGTTATTAATTACCTTGAAAAATACCATAAAATACTCTTTAAAATATAATATTGAAAGGATTACAATATATTTTCAGTCTGAAAGTGACCTCTGATCATTTAATTTGCTGCTACCTTTTTTTGGATGATAATATTTAGACCCAGTGAAAATGAACTAACATGGTTTTTTGTATATCCTTGAAATTTCCTCTGTTCTGTAAGCCTTCTAATGCTGCAAGATGTCCCTAATGCAGATTCCACTTTGATGATAGTAAGAAGGCAATAACAATGTAGGAAGTGTAAAATAGCTACTACTTCTCAGTTCTGCTCATTATCATAAGTAGCTCTACTCAGAATCATGCTTCTTGCTGAGAGGGACTCTGGGCTACAAGCCAGTAGGAAATGGAACTGGGGAAGATGTCCCAGACTGAGTTTTACATGAATCCTGATGTAGGCAGAAGTTATATGGAGATATCTTTACTTTATAACAATCCTGAATTCATTGCTTCAAGGTTTTTCTTTTTGTTTTGTATTTTTTTTTTAAAACCAGATCTCCCTTATAGCTCTTAGTTTCCTGTCTTAGTTAGAATTTTACTGCTGTGAACAGACACCATGACCAAGTCCACTCTTGTAAGGACAACATTTAATTGAGGCTGAATTACAGGTTCAGAGGATCAGTCCATTATCATCAAGGTGGAAGTATGGCGGCATCAGGAAGGTATGGTGCAGGAGGAGCTGAGAATTCTGTCTTCATCTACAGGCTGCTAGCAGAATACTGACTTCTAGGCAGCTAGGATGAGGGTCTTAAGCCCACACCCACAGTGACACACCTACTCCAACAAGGCCACACATCCACATATTGCCACTCCCAGGCCAAGCATATCATACATCCTAACAGTTTGCTAAATTTTTAAGTGGAAATTTTCGTTTAGAAAAAAGTTTGGAAGTCATCTATTCCAGTTATGTGAGTTTTCCATAGGACTTTCATGACAAATGGCATGAAATACATACAGACATGGCACATTTATTTATGCCAGTCATTGTCTTCTGAATATATTTGACCTAATGACACTTTGAAGATGAGGACTTTAAAATCAGATACAGGCTTTAGGTATTTAGGGGGAAGCTTGAATGAAACTAGGACTCTATCTTTTACATTTCAGAGGTGACCTTTCCAGTCACCTGCGTAGTGATCACCTCAACCACATCGAACACATCGTTCTGCCAACTCACCAGACAAAGATATAACTAGAAACTCATAGGCTCTCTGCGCCAAAAACAATGATTAAGTCTCTTCACCTTCTTTGGTATTATTCATCCATTTATATTTCAACCTAATTATATCAGTATTAATCATATGTGTGTGTAACTGCCCGCAGTTACATCAAATGGATTATCTGAGAGGGAAGCTGGGGATGGATGGGAAGGTGGTGAGAAAGGTTTGAGACCAGAACAACAGATTGCTGATTTAGGTCCAAATTTTAAAGGGTGACTGAGAACTCAAAGTTGGGGATGAGACCCTTTCCCCCAAGGTTCAAGAGTCTGCTCAGTGGGTGTTGGCTCCACTGCTCTACTGCTCAGTGGGTGGCCTGCTTAATTCAGGAAATTGTAGATCTGGAAGAACAATGGACTTTACCTTGGTCCAAGAGCTCCACCCTAGGTGGGGGGGAGATTGTGGCTAGCACTGAGGTCTGGAAATTCCCACTC
>BDUI01000388.1:164933-177770 GCA_002335545.1 Apodemus speciosus | reverse complement strand
AGTAGACATGAGACTTTACCCTCGGTCCTCCAAATACCTTATCATCCACGTATAAATATGTCCATTTACACCACCTCCACCCTGACAGACACATGGAGCTATTACTTACTGTGTGTCCATTAGAATGTAAAGCAATAAGAATCTACTAATGAAATTGATAGATCCCATCTCTTCCTCTACAGAATTAGAAGAGACAGAGGAAAGAGAGGTATAAAATTAAAATAGTAGCATGCTGAAGCATATTTACCAAATGCTATAAGAAAATAATCCACCAGAGACTTTAAATCTAGTCTGAAGAGCATAGGATGCTTTCCATACTAAGTAAAATCACATTTAGAGGTGCAAGGAAGGCAAGAGTGACATATACAAAGAAAGCTGGATGAAAGTTTGTAGATCTGCAATAATGATTCTCAACAGAGATCAATTTTACTCTTATAGGGGAACATTTTGGCATCCCCAGAGAAGTGTCCAATGTGAGAGCAGAGCTGACACTAGATTATAGTGACCAGAGTTTCTGGAAAATTTTTTTACTGCTCTAGTGAAGAGTGTCCTTGCCAAAACTTTCCAATGAAAGACATAGAGGTCATTGTTTCAACCATTACTGAGTATCCATTATCTCCATGATAAGGATGGGGAGAAGGACATTGCTATGCTATTTAGTTTCATCTGATAAGGAAAACATAAATTAGATCCAAGAATAATCAGTAATAGAAATGAGAACACTGTCATAAAGAAATACTAAGTGGGATATGTAACAGCATCATGAGTATTATACTTGAATGGGATTAAAGTTTTGGAAATCAGAAAAAATATTTTCTGAAATCTCATTAGTCACAGAAAGTAAAGCTATAGAAGATTTAAAAAGGAGTAGGGATCAAAATCAAGGCTAAAAGATGATGTGTGAACAAATCAGATTTATCCCAGAAGATGGATGCTTCTCTTTGATATTATAGGCTGCAAAATAGACGGGGTAGAGGAAAAGAAGAGGTTTAATATGTAGATGTGTTAGACTCTGAAGTTCTCATCCAGTGAACAGAAGTGTCCAGGTGAAGTTCAACTATGTTTCCTTGATAATAGAGAAACACTGTCATCAGCACAAAATGAGAAAATGGAGATAGATGGAGAGATTTTAAGGCTGATGAAAACGGAAAATGCAGCCCATAAAACACAGGTCACATTTAGTTGATGGATATACTCTGGATTCAGGATAATTTCATGTCAATATATATGAAACATTTATTAAAAGATGTCTTCATTGTAAGGCCTAATCTTTGAAGACTTGAATCAACTCAACCCCTCTTGTATTTCTGCTACTAGCCAAGTCATCAATGGATAAAAATAAGCTAATAAATGAACATATCTTCAACATAATTCCAAATTTGGAGTATTTAATACATTTCTTTCTTAAAAATGCTTTTTATCTTTATATATAGGTTTGTAACTACTAGTGATATAAGAATTTTTTGTTTGTTTATTTTTAGTTTGATCCTACACTGTAATAGAACTGGAATTAATTTAGATATGTCATGAATAAACTATAGGCATTTTAAATCCATATAGTTTATACAGGTTAATGTCATTCACAACTTTACCCTTTTTTAAGGAAAAAAATATTTTTGAAGCAACAGAAACTTGTTTAAATTGACACAGTAAGTGACATACGAATGAAAGCATGAATGGTGGACTCAGAAAGTCTGGGGAAAATTCTACCTTTATTTACTAGCCTTGAGAACTTAGATAAATTCCTAAATCTCTCTGTGCCTCAATTTTCTCTCAAAGGATGAAATGGGAATGATGTTAACATCCATTAATAGCACCTTCTTTTGTAAAGATGGCGTCAACTGTTATAAGCTAAGCTCTTGGAATAATGCTTAACATTAGACAGGATAACTTAAATATTTGACATGTTTACAAAAAAAGTAATATTTTATAGAAATCAAGCATAAGCAACAAAGGGGTTACTGTGGTTGAAAGAACGAGTTGTAGAGTTGCAATTGCAGGCTAGCCATAAGATATACTTCACTTATATTTTATGGTTGTGAGCCTAGCCTTTAACAGCCGAGCCATCTCTCCAGCCCAGGACCCTACCATACCACTCCTGGGCATATACCCAGAAGATTACCCAGCATGCAATAAGGATATATACTCCACAATGTTCATAGCAGCCTTATTTATAATAGCCAGAAGCTGGAAAGAACCCAGGTGTCCCTCAATGGAGGAATGGATACAAAGAATGTGGTATATATACACAATGGAGTACTATTCAGCCATTAGAAACAATGAATTCACGAAATTCTTAGACAAATGGATGGAGCGGGAGAACATCATACTAAGTGAGGTAACCCAGTCTCAAAAGAGTACCCATGGTATGCACTCACTGATAAGTGGATATTAACCTAGAATCTTGGAACACCAAAGACACAATCCACATACCAAATGATGTCCGACAAGAAGGAAGGAGTGGACCCTGGGTCTGGAAAGGCTCAATGCTTCAGTGTAAGGGAATACCAGAACAGGGAAGTGGGAAGAGAAGGATGGGGAAACAGGGGGAGGAAAAGGGCATATGGGACCTTTGGGGGGTGGGGAACCAGGAAAAGGGAAATGAAATGTAAATAAAGAATATATCCAATAAAAAAAAGATATTCTTCACTTACTACTAGGGCCCCCTTCTGTTTTCTTGGCAGCATGAATATTGCAAATTTGTAACTGCAGTGGGGGAGAGGGGGAATTAGGTATTTTTTAAATCATCATTCTTTATAATTTATTTTCTTTTCTGTTGAATATTTTATTTACATTTAAATGTTATTACCTTTCCCTGTTTCCCCCCTCCTGAAAACCTCCTATCCCATCCCCCCTCCCCCTGCTTCTATGAGGGTGTTTCTCCACCCACCAACCAACTCAGACCTCCCTGCCCTCAATTCCCCTACACTGGGGCATCTATCATGCCTTCCTAGAACCAAGGACCTTTCCTGCCATTGATGTCTGACAAGGCTTTCCTCTGCTACACATGCAGCTGGAGACATGTGCACTCCTTGGTTGATGGCTTAGTCCCTGGGAGCTCTGAGGTGTCTGCTTGGTTGATATTGCTGTTCTTCCTATGGGGTTCAGTCCTTTCTCTAACTCCTCCATTGGGGACTCTGTGCTCAGTGCAATGGATTGCTGCTGCGATCATCCTATTCTGTATTTGTAAGGCTCTGTGAAGGCCTCTCAGGAGACAATCATATCAGGCTCCTTTCAGTAAGCCTTTCTTGGCATCCACAGTAGTGTTGGGGTGAAAGTATATGGGATGAATCTTCTGGTGGGACAGTCTCTGCATGGTCTTTCCTTCAGTCTCTGCTCTACACTTTATCTCCATATTTGCTCCCGTGAGGATTTTGTTCCCCTTCTCAGAAGAACTGAAGCACCCACCCTTTGGTCTTCCTTCCTGAACTTCATTTGGTTTGTGAATTGTATCGTGGGTATTCTGAACTTCTGGGCTAATATCCACTTCTCAGTGAGTGCATACCATGTGAGTTCTTTTGTGATTGGGTTACCTCACTCAGGATGATATTTTCTAGTTCCACCCATTTTGCCTAAGAATTTCATGAATTCATTGTTTTTAATAGCCGAGTGGTACTTCATTGTTTAGATATACCACATTTTCTGTATCMATTCCTCTGTTGAAGGACATCTGGGTTCTTTCCAGCTTCTTGCTATTATAAATAAGGCTATTATGAACATAGTGGAGCATGTGTCTTTATTACATGTTGGAGCATCATCTGGGTATATGCCCAGGTGTGGTAGAGCTGGGTTGTCAGGTAGTAGTATGTCCAATTTTCTGAGGAACTACCACACTGATTTCCAGAGTGGTTGTATCTGCTTGCAATTCCACCAGCAGTGGAGGAGTGCATCTTCTCTCACTGAGGCAAGACCAGGAAGTCTTCTGCTGTATATGCATTGGGGGCCTTATATCAGCTGGTGTATGATGTCTGGTTTGTGGCTCAGTGTCTAAGAGATTTCAGGGGCGAAGTTAGTTGAGACTGCTGGTCTTCCTATGGGGTCACCCTCCTCCTCAGCTTCTTCCAACCTTTCCCTAATTCAACCACAGGGGTCCCTGGATTCTGTCTTTTGGTTGGGTGTAAATATCTGCATCTGTCTCTTTCAGATGCTTGTTGGACCTCTCTGAGGGCAGCCATGCTAGGCTTCTCTATATAAGCACACCACAGTATCAGTGAGAGTGTCAGGTCTTGGAACCTCCTCTTGAGATGGATCCCAATTTGGGCCTGTCACTGGACCTTCTTTTCCTCAGGCTCTTCTCTATTTTTGTCTCTACAGTGCTTTTTGACAGGAACAATACTGGGTCAGAGTTTTTGACTATGGAATGGCAACCCCATCCCTACACTTGATGCCCTATATTCCCCACCACTGTAGAGCAAGCATTTCATTTAAGGTCCCTCCCTTTGAGTCCTGAGAGTATGTGATCTCTCTGGTCTTTGGTACATTCTGGAGGGTTCCCCCCACCTCCTACCTCTTGAGGCTGCCTGTTTCCATTCTTTCTGCTGTCCCTCAGGGATTCAGTCCTGTTCCCCAACCTACCCCAATACCAGTTCAAGTTCCTCTTTTCCATCCCTGTCCCCTCTACCACACAGGTCCCTCCCTCCCTCTGCCCCTGTGATTGCTTCTCCCTCCCAAGTGGGATTGAGGCATCCTTACTTGGGCCCTTTGGCTTGTTAACCTTCTTGAGTTCTGTGGATTGTATACTGGGTATTCTGTACTTTTTCGGCTAATAATCACTTATTAGTGAGTATGTACCATGCATGTACTTTTGGATCTGAGTTACCTCACCCAGGATCATATTTTCTAGTTCCATCAATTTGCCTGTACAATTCATGATTTCCTTTTTCTTAATAGCTGAGTAGTATTCCATTGTGTAAATGATCCACGTTTTCTGTATCCATTCTTCCATTGTGGTACATCTGGGTTGTTTCCAGCTTCTGGGTCTCACAAATAATGCTGCTATGAATATAGGGAATCAGCTTTTAATCCAATCATTTTCTCCACAAATTCAAAATTACTGCAATATATTAAATCATCTTAGTCTTCAAAATATTCAGCCCTTTTTTCTGGTTAGGTTCAAGAATTTTCTAAAGATCTGCCAGCAAATTGAGAAGGTAATTGCAACAGCTCATAAAATCTAGTCAATGGATACAGAAGTGTTTTCCAAACACCCTTGCACATTTATCTAAAGCAAAGAATGAAGGAATGAGGCCGGAGTAAAGATTAAAGCATTATTCTCTAAAATTTTCACACTAACCTAATGCCACTTTGTCATATAGTCTTAAAAAGACCTGTAAATTTACTGGCTTAAAATTTCAACTTAACATAGTTAGCTAGGTAAAGTATTAGATATGCGAATTATGTTGATATTAGTTTTCCTTTCACAATATGTACATGTATCAGTCTCACCACACATATACTCTGAATATTTGTCAACCAAATGTCAGCAAATGTAAAACACATTAATTAAAATCATTCTACTTTTAGAATATTTGCTTGAGGGAACAAACATTTCTATGCTTCTGTTTTTGTTTCTGACAAAGCCTGAGAAATTTATTCTTTTAAAAGTATTTAGAAGCTAGGTGTGGTGACATATGCCTATAAACACAGCATTCAGGATGATAAAAGAATTTCAAGTTGCAGGAAAATCAAGGGTACATAGCAGGACTCTGTGTCAAAGAGTACTTGGAACTTTTAGACAAAGGAGCTGAAGTTTTATAATGTATTTTATTTGAGAGATCTGTCCACTATTGTAGAACAATTTAGAAAATATTAGAATATTGGCAATCCTCATATGATTAATGAACAACATGTTTTTTTTCATATTGCTCCAAATTGTTTCTATGTACAATTGTATGAAATTCTCAAAATCTAAAATTAAAATATAAAAAAAAAATAAAGTCAGTTCACTTAATTGGCTTTTTAATTGTGTAGCACTATGCAGGAAGTTCTGTCTTCTCCTCCAAGAGAGTATGCAAGGTTTTTGCTGATTTGGGTTGGTCTCCTCCCACGTTGAGTATCTTCTGTTAAAATCAAATGCATTAAATTTCTTCATTGCATCCAATTACTTTGTTAATTGAAAAGGACAGCATTCCACTTTAATTGTATGTTCTCGTTTTCTACATTTCTTTTAATTTATGGAACAATAAAAAGTAAAGCATTGCAAAACCCAACTATTTAAAGAGCCATTTGGTACAGTCACTGTTTGGCCTTAGTTATTTGAATTTTCCAGACTTCCTGTGATTTTGGTTCATCTCCCTAAGCATGGTTTGTTAGCTTCATTGGTTATTTTCAACAGCACATTAGAAGTCCCCTGAGATTTTGCTTTGTAGCTGACATTTGGTGTTGTTTCTGCTGTCACTTTTAAGATTTTGTACTTCTCCAGCTGTCACATTCTAGAGTAATCTGTTGTGTTGTCTGCATTTACAGACACCAAGAAGCAGCTAGGAAATATGAATAAGAGTGTCATTAAACTGATACTTCTAATGAGAATTTGCTTTTGCTTTCTCTAGTTAATAATAAATGGATAGGGGAAAGCAGTGAGACAACATCCAGCAACCCATAGAATGAGAGAAAATATTTGCAAATTTTATAAGAGAGTTATGGGCAAAGTACATGAATAATGATTGCACATCAATAATGAAAAAAATAAATAAGATAAAAGGGGCCAAAGTTCTCTAAAGAATGCGCCTAAATGACCAGTGAGCAAATGAGATCAATATCATTAGCCATCAAGGAAATGCAAATCGAAACAAAGAGAAGCTATGTTACATTCACTAGTATGGCTACCATAAAGAGGAATAACAATGATAGTTAGGATTAGAAATATTGAAACATATGTACATTGCTGACAAAATGTTCAATGGTATGGTCATTGACAAAAACAGCTTCTCAGTTACTTTGCAACAAGAAAATACACATAATTAATATATGGCCTACTGATTCCTTTTATATGTATAATCCAAATTAAAAACACATCCACAGATATGTATTCAGTGTGTTCATGACAACATTAGTGAAAAACTCCACAACATATTTATACAATAGAGAATTATTTATCCCTAAAAAAGAAGTAGGCTACTTTTAAATGCTGCAACTTGAAAATAAAGCTTTGAGACATTATCTAATTGAAAACTACCACAGATAAAAACCAGATATTGTATAATTCTATTCCTTAAAATGTCTAGAATAGCTAAATTCCTAAACATATAATGCATATTAGTATTTGTAACTGGAGGGGAAGAGGAAATGGCAAATGAGTAGAGCTGGAATAACAACCTAGCAACATTTACAAAATTCTGGAAAATAATACAAGGCTTTGAATTATACACTTTAAAGGGTCAGTTTTATGATATGAAAATTATATCTTGATAAGATGGGATTAGAATAAATGAGAAAGAGAAAATAACCTGTATTGTGTACTCACAGTGCTTCCAGATATACCCATGTTAATTTCATGTATCATCATATTTGATGTTTACAACAGCTGCAACTGCATGTGTGCTGTAATCTATCTACTTCACATATGAATAAACTGAAAGAGAGCAAAAGTATTATTCAAAGCACCAGGGCCTAAAATTAAAAAAAAAAAAAACCTGCATAGTGATCTAAAACCAATATTACTTCCTTTCTTTATTTTAATGGCAGTTAATTATCACAGAATACAATTCATTAATGTAAATTAACCATCCATTCAGTAGTTTTGGGTATATTTACAGATAGGAACACATCTCCATGGTTTCAGAGCATTTGAGCCATCATCCAATCTCCACTATCTAATGAATTGTATATGAATTATAGCTTAGTATTTGTTTTTAAAATACTTAGTGACATTTAGCTATCGGCACTTTCCCCCTCCTCTTCCACATGCCAATTATAACTTGAATCACTGCATTCTCTTTTTAAAATTTTAGCATTTATAGAACCAGGGAATTATAGACGTCTTTGTAAGAGATGGCCTCGAAACATATTGTTTCATTATACGCCTAAAAGTGCAAAGAGGAACTCTCTAGGTTTTGATCTGTCCTGCTTGGAATCCCCTGCTCTGTTTTAATGAGGAGGTGAGTAGTCTTAAAATGTGAAAAGGATGTTTTGCTTCTGGGAAAGATTGCATAATCTGTCAGGAACACTTCTGGGGCTTTAAAATTGACATAATGCCCTCTAGCTAAATGGCTTTGCTAAGTGGCTTTGCCAGAAACCTTTCCTAGCCTCCTTGTCCTGAAGCTACTGCTTTTCTCCTGACCCTCTTGACTTCAGTTTGAGTGTATGTCTTCCAGTTAACAAGTAATTTGGGGGAGTGTCAAAAGGTAACTAGTGTCCCCTGGGTTACAATTAACCTAAAATTAAAAGGTGGGGTTTAAAATCCTCATTAAGTATAAGGAAAACATAAAAGCTAGCTTCAGAATTGGACTTGGATTTAGAAAGTCACCTTTAAATTAATGAAACTGTACTTCACCATCCAGCAAGCAAGTTATTTGAGAGAAGACTGGGGAGGAGGGAGAAGAGAGAGCAGAGAGAGTGTATGTAATATCATGTATTTTAGTGGCTAATTAAAAATTAGTAGAGGAAAAGATCTTTCTAGGAGCTGTTTTCCATGATACTACTCATTCACTGTGCACATAATGTCCTTCAGTTTTAATTAGCACTAATTTTTGAAATATGCTTGTGAGTGTTACATTATTTGAATTATGAATTAGTGCTTTCTCATTAAACATGGTCAGATATTGGGAAGCATCCTATTTCCATAAAAATTTTGATGATTTATTTTTAAATGTGGAATAATAAAACCGGTCGAGGTCTTTAAAAATGATTTACAGTGAACACTTACAGTCTGATAATAAATTTTAACTAATATGTATTTCTAATAATGGATACCTGTAGATTATCAATTCTGAGCTAAAATGAGAAACAATATAGATATGGCTATTACTATATAAACCTTAAACATCTGTGTTTTGCTGCACGGTTACAATCCATGCTCAATGTTTAAAATATTTAATTATTCAGATTTGCTAATGCTTCTTTAAAAATATCTTTAGAAGCTATTTCTATAAACTTTTTCCTGTAACATACAATTTTAAACCCCATTTTATCAAAGTCATTTTGTGGACCCCTTACAAGCAGAATTACATAAATACAATAAATAATTTTCAAATAAAAAAATGTGGAGAACGATTCAAAATTATTACCACTTTAAATTCATACCTGAATTGTTCCCATATATTTGAATACTTATTTTCCCAGAATTTATATCCCAATAGCTAAGGAAGTGATGTGTCCTGTTTACCTATTTCATTAGCTTTTCTTTATTAAATCCCATGCATGCATGTGTACACATATGTGCACACACTCATACATACATACACTCATATAACAGCTCACTCATTTATCTTTATCTTTCTATATGTACAGCTATTATGAAAGTTAGTTCATTGGTTTAGGTGTGAAATAGTTATGACCACACTGACCCACAGTCAGCAAAATATGTCTCTTGACTTATCTAGAAATGAAGTTGATTTTCACAGTTCCTTTGTGACTTGAGGTATGTTTCTATATATAGTACTTAGAGTGAAGCTTTTCTCAATTTTCATGGATCAGACAAAATTTATTGAATTTAGAGACCATATTGCTGATCACTACACCCTAGGGCCAAGAGATCAGGCAAAAGATAACTGGCCTATTTGAAGACTGATTCCCTCAACGTTGGTTGTCAAGAGCTCTAAGCTTAGCCAACATGTAGCAAAGGACAACTGAGATTTATATGGCTATTGACAGATAAATAGTAGGTATCAAATAATAGCATTTTTTCTTCTCCTTAGAAATGCATGGGAAGAGCCAAATTTATCAGTTCTCATCAAGATATCTAAGCTATCTGGCAGTTTCAATTAACTGAGAAGAGATCCATGTGGAAGCAAATCTGTTAGCTTCTTTTTAGAAAAATACTGAAAAATGTATCCAAGTGAAATTATTTGTGGGATTTTTAATTTTTTTGTTCACTTACTCACTTTACATCCCACTCCCTGCTCCCTTCCTGGTCATCCTCTCCCACAATCCTTCCCCCATTTCCCACCTCTTCACCTCTGAGTGGGTAGGAGCCCTCTGTCTAACCCCTACCATGGCACTTCAAGTCTCTGTGAGGCTAGGCACATCCTCTCTCACTGAGGCCAGACAAAGCAGCTCAGCTAGAAGAACATATCCCACATACAGGCAACAGCTTTGGGGATATTACCTGCTCCAGTTGAAAGACCAGGCTGCACATGTGCTACACATGAGAGGGGAAATCTAGGTCCAGCCCATGTATGTTCTTTGGTTGTTGGTTCAGACTCTGACAGCCCTAAGGGTCTATGTTAGTTAACTCTGTTGGTCTTCCTGTGGAGTTCCTATCTCCTTCAATGCCTCCTGTTCTTCCCTAAGACTCCCAAAGGTCCATCTACTGTTTAATTATGGGTGTCTGCATCTGTCTGAGTCATCTGCTGGGTGGAGCCTCTCAAAGGACAACATGCTCCTCTCTGCATGCAAGCATAACAGAATATCCTTAATAGTGTCCGGGATTGTTTGGTGCTTGCCCATGGGATTGGTCTCTCATTGAGCCAGTTATTTGGTTCGCCAATCTTTAAGTCTCTGCTCCATCCCCTGTGCCTGCATTTCTTGTAGACAGGATACATTTGGGGTTGAAAGCTTTGTTGATGGGTTGGTATCTCTATTGTACCAGTGGGATTCCTGCCTGGCTTCAGAAGTAAGGTAGAAGGGGTTGTTAGCAGGTGAGCAACCTTTACCATTTTCTTGATCCATCCATTTGGGTAAAAATAAATAGCATAATAATGTTAAGCTTTTGTCCCTATTCTTTTCATTCTTCCATGCATTTGTGAAATGAGAAAATATCTTTTCTTGTGTGGTGGACCTCTTCTCAGATTAGTTTATATGACTGGAAACTGATCAGAAAAAATTGAATGTCTTTTATATTTTAATGTTGTTTTTCAATATTTTTCTTTTTCCCAAATACCTCCTAGTATACGGGGTGCAAGGGAGGAAAATAATAGGTCTGCTTCATGTGGATTAAAAACTGGCAGCATATGTTTTAGTGTTTGGTAAATAAGAAATAGTTTACCAATACATAGGTAGGGGGTCCTTTTAATTACAATTAATTAATAAAATTTTTGGCTTAATCTGAATGAGTCATTGGTGTGCTTTAAACTCATAAAATACATGAAGGATTGGATGTTTCCCCCACCCCCTGGAGGATCTGAAGCTGAGTAGTGATAATTTACTATTTTGATCATTGAGAAAAGATTATTTTCCACCTTCACTGATCACAATGATGCTTTGAATATCCATGAGAAAAATTATGCATACCCTGAAAACTAATATGTAGCTTTTCTGAATGATGAAGGCAGATTTCATAATTTCCATGTCATTTAATACAGATGAGCTATAGGTACAGTAGTAAGGCATATAGGAGAAACAAAATATAAGAGTGTATATGCTGCCAACCTCCTCATAGATTAATACAGAGTGACATGGCTTAATAAAAATGAACAGACCAAAAAAAAAAAAAAACCAGAGCATACTATAGCTGTGGAGTTTTGTAGGGTATTATTAATTTAGGTAATTTTCATAAAGTAAATAAGAAATAAGTGTCTAGAAGTGAATCACTAGTTAGATATTAACATAATGTTAAAACTATAAGACAATTATGTCTTTCAACAAATATCAACCAACTAGACCCCACCCCTAGAGCTCCCAAGGATTAAACCTCAACCAAAGAGTACACAGGGAGTACCCATCGCTCTAGCTGGATATGTAGCAGAAGATGGTCTTATCTGGCATCAATAGGAGGAGAGGCCATTGGTCCTGTGGAGGCTTGATGACCCAGGATAGGGGAGCACTAGGGCACTGAGGCAGGAATTGTGGGCAAGTGGGAGAGCACCCTCATAGAGGCAGGGGAAGGGAGGAGGAGGCTTGTGGAGGGGAAACTGGGAAGGGGGATAACAGTTGAAATGTAAATAAGTGAAATAACCAATAAAAATGAAAAAATAGTGTTATTCTCATGTACAGGTGATTTACAATCCTTAGAAGAACACACTTATATAGCACTTGAATTTAATAGACAGATATGAATATTTTCTACATTGACTGTCTCACAACCAGGAACTTATATAGTCATTGGTAATACTTTTGTTAAATAGATGCATCTCTATTTTCATTTTGTTTTATTAAAGGAGAGTCCATAGAATGTTGTGATTTTATACTTTTCTAAACATTTGTACTTTCAAAGATACCTATGCCATATTTAAATGTCAAAATCCAACAAATGTAAATTTTCTAGCCAGACATAACTTTCTTTTTTAAAAAATACTTTATTATTATTTTTATATACCCTGTATTTTATTCCCCACCCCACCAACCCCTGTCCACCCTCCTACTGTTCAACATCCCATACCTCCTCCCTTCCCCCTGTCTCCATGTGGATGCCCCCCCAACCCTACCCCACCTGACCTCTAAACTCCCTGGGGCCTCCAGTCTCTTGAGGGTTAGGTGCATCATCTCTGAATGAACACAGATCCTAAAGTCCTCTATTGACTGTGTGTTGGGGGCCTCATATCAGCTGTTATATGCTGCCTGTTTGGTGGTCCAGTGTTTGAGAGGTCCTGGGGGTCCAGATTAATTGAGACTGCTGGTCCTCCTACAGGGTTGGACTCAGCTTCATTCAGCCTTTCTTAACTCAACAGCCTGCAGGGGTCAGCTGCTTCTGTCCATTGGTTGGGTGCAAATATCTGCATCTGAATCTTTCAGCTGCTTGTT
>BDUI01000388.1:114439-125565 GCA_002335545.1 Apodemus speciosus | reverse complement strand
ATAAATGAGTGCTGGTGAGGCTTCAGAGCAGTTCTAACTTCCCTGCACTAATGCACACATAATGGATACACATTTTTACAATGGGTATGGCACCATTCTAAATCTTGGAAGAAAAAGTTATAAAGCATTGTAGTATCTTGCTGAGGAACCAGTTATCACCAAAGGTTAAAAGTAGACGTTACAGGAGCAGATGCACTCTGAGGAAAGCCATATTCTTTTGTACAGTGGCTGCTGTCTCTGCATCTGTGATCTCATCCACCCCTCTGCTTGTACTCAGCCGATGCTCAGGAATGTATAGTGATCGAAGTCTAACTGGGTCACACACATTTGCTCAGGATTCCATGGACACACATACTTCTGCTTCCAGAGAGCACCCAGGGACTATAATATCTAAAATGTACCTAGGGACAAAATTCTTACCAAAAGTATTATTCAGGTCTATTTAGGAAGTCAGGTTCCTTTTATCAGATTCTATATCACGGTTATATTGTGCARTTCCCTGCTGGACTTTGACAGTGAACTATCCTCTGAAGGCTATCTCAGTGGTACAGGGAGGTGGACAGACCAGGACTCAGCAGGAACTCTCTGAGTTCCTTACCAGTATGCTTTCAAAAGCATCTTGGGACTTTGGTCTCYTTTAGGAAAGCTTGTCTCTGCTTGTCTCCCTCACAACCAGGTAYGGTGTGATGTGCTTCCCAATGCTGCCTTCGTTCACTCTCCCACACAGGGCACAGGGCAACACCACCAAGTCCCTATGGYCAGGGGCCTCCCAAACGGAGCCAAGTAAAGCTGTCCTCATTTTCAGCTGGCTAGCTTTGGTATTTTGTTACAATAACAGAAAACTTATCTAAGTCTGTGAACTATGTTGAACACACTTATTTTTCTACCATTCAGGATAAATATTTCTCGCATTTATGATTCTATTAGAGTTTTCTGATACAGTATGTTTGACAGTGTATACAATGTATACTAATGAAAGATGATGTAGATCACATAAGTCAAAATAAATATTTCTATGCTCTTTTAAGAAGTGTGTCGGGTGGAGGGGCATATACGTGGAGGCAGGGGGTTTGAGGAGGGGTTGGAGGGAAGAAATCGGGAAAGGTTTTACCATTGGCAATGTAAATGAGGATGATATTCAATAACAAAATAATTATAAATACCAAAAAAAGAAAAAGAAAACAGTATGGGTGCAGCTGTAATCTTACAGTCCACATTTATCAGAACTGTCTAAAATCTCTCTCTCTCTCTCTCTCTCTCTCTCTCTCTCTCTCTCTCTCTCTCTCTCCCTCCCTCATCTAAAATTTCTCTATATTTATAAGAAATGTTACAAGTCAACTTGGCTTGCCCTTACTCTTCATGACTAACATAGTGGCTGTTATATCAAAGACACTCAGATACTCAGGAAGTTTGCTGCTGGTTGAAGGAGTAAAGGCTGCTGCAAGTCCCAGTCACAGCTTGTCATCTAGTCATGAATGTGTGACCTCAGCCCTGGCCACTGCCACCATAAATTGTATTTTGCTCTATTAGACACCCTCCAGGCCTTATTTCTGCTGGACAATTGATAAATTAATCCTGATATAGGATGATAGCTGTAAATAATTACTGTATGTTAATGTGTCATCACACCTACATAACTTATTTGCATTTTAATAGAGCAATTGTAGATGTAATTCCTTCAGGCAAAAGAAAATGAATCTTGAGGGTAAGAAAGTGCTAATCTGGGATGTGGTATGGGGAAAAGTGCTAATACGGAAATCTCAAGAGACTCCCTGTATGTGTTATATCAGTTGTAAACTTTCCTTAGCTTTGTATTAGATTTGTTGATTCTTTGGAGCAAAACTTCAAGCCCTCTTGGGCAAAGGCAAATGGTTAAGCCTAATAAGATGCATGCTACTGTGAAATTAGGTTAATTAGCTAAGATTTGAATTAATGTTGTTTTGCAGATAAAATGTATCCAAAATCTACATTTATAAAATTTTGAGAAGCCTACAATGTACTGTATTAAATATATTTTTTTCTCTTGTGACTGACAAATGGAGAAAATAATGGAGCATCTCATGAAAGGATTGGAACTATTTCACTTTATACCTGTGTATCATGCAGAACTAAATTTAACTTACCACAGTGAAATCCATTTTGGTCAATTCTTTCTTTAGACAGCTACAATAAATATATTATTGAGTTTTTTAAATGTTTCAGTAAGCTCGCCTTTCTAAGACATGTTCACATGTAAAAAATGATATACTTTTTAGGTCAATGAAACAATTTGAAGTTATTACATGATGTTATTTGTCCCAATATAGAGAGAGCTGACAAATGATTGACTGGCATAGTGGGAATACTTAAGATGGTCATTTATTCAACAAGTATTTGGTGAGCACAATCTATGCATCAGAAGCTGTGAAGGGAAGAGTAGGAACAGGAAACATTAACACATAAATGTTTCATGTATCCTCAAGTTAGTTCATGGAGCTTACACATTTTTCCTGTGAAAGATCTGGGAAACTGTTTCAATTTGAATTGAGAAACTTATTGATTACAACATTAATTCCATATTTCTTTAACTGCTATCATCTTGCAATAAGTTTCAAAATCAGTATTATTGCTTTACCATTGTGTCTTTTAAATATTGTTTGGCTGGTCTGGACTTTTTTGGTTTCCTTTGAAAAACACTAGATCAGTATGAAATTGAAGAGAGATTTGACATTACTTGAGGATTTAAAACGCAAGTACTATATTTACATCCCATCTGTTCCCCCCCCTCCTCCCTTCAAATCCTCCTGTGGCCATGTACCCACCTCTTCTTAAATTCGTGGCCTCTTTAATTACCACTGTTTTGTGTGTGTGTGTGTGTGTGTGTGTGTGTGTGTGTGTGTACACTTATAAATAATAACCTGATGAGCTCATTTAGCATCGTTCATATGTGTTTGAATTTAGAACTGACCACATGGATTGGATCACCTACCAGGGAACTCATCCCTGGAGCAAACTGATTATCCCTCTCAGAAGACGGTAATTGCATGTAGCACTTCTTTTATGGATGGTACCTTATGCTGTTTATGTCATCTATACTGGCATGTGAACTGCTGTTTTCCTTGTCTGAGCCTCTTAGGCAACTATGTTGAGATTTCATGAGTACATCTTCCCTGTCCTTTATAAAAGACAGAATCTTGCAGTAAACATCTTGGTCTTCTGGCTCTCATAATCTTTTTGACCCCCTCTTCAGCGATGTTCCCTGAGCCTTAGATTTATGAGTGTGTTGTAGATTTCCAACTCCATTTTCATCTTTGTTGATAGCAACAAACTTCTTTATCCTGGGCTGGTTCCACTCACTTTTAGCAGCTTTCCTCAGCAGATAGCACACGGCTCTGGCATCTCCAACATCTTGGGGTCTTCAAGGCTACAACTACAACACTACAGCTCCTTGTTCCAATGTCTGGGATCCATACATGATCTTCTGGTCTATTCTAAAGGGCTGGTGTTACTTCTCCAGCTCTTCCCTCTGTAGCAGTCTAAGCTCAGATGGATCCACTCCACTGCCAATGCTGTTCTTGGTGATCATCCCATGGTACTGACATCTCTAATACACTGGGACCTTCCACTTCAACTAAGCTTCACCAATACCTTCTCATAGGTTCTCCTCATAGTCTCCAGTCTCAAATCCTTTGCGTGACCTTTTCAGTCTTGGGCCATCAAATGCAACTGGGGCTGCATCTTCACCAATGGCCTTCTATGGCTTCTCACAGTTCCAAGCCTTTGCTGCTCTCCATGACCCCTTCATGCCTTCAAAACCAGTACCATCTGGGTGACTCTTACATGTTACCAAGTACAACTTCAGAACAAGGTACAACCTTGGCTATCTCTGGAACATAGTTTCTTTGTGCTCTCAGAAAACACTTCCCAAAAGATTTCACTCAGTCATGCTGGTCTCTTTTTAGTCCACACTAATTTCTTAGTTCCAGCTAACCAGCATCAATTGTCCCAGTAGTCCCTTCTATTCTTGACTCTAAAGCAGAACCACATGGCCAAAGCTGTGGAGTTCTGCTGCTGGCTGGGGCTGGAAAATCCCTCCTCTATGTTTTATTACATTATCACCAGCTTTTTGTTTTCCAAGTCCTTCACTGCCTAAGCTTGACTGTCCTGGAACTTGCTCTATAGCTTGACATTGAAGTCAAAGATCTGCATGGCTTCCTCTCCTGGATATTAAGATTAAAGTTGTGTGCTACCATGCCTAGACTTAAGATTTACTTCATTTAGAACCTGCTCTGTACTAGGCTGGCTTTGAACACAGAGAACTGCTTGTCTTGCCTCCTAGGATTGAAGGCTTATACTACCTACTTGCCTGGATCTAAACTTAGCTGGGTAGGATCTTGCCCCAAAGTCCTACTGCCTTAATTTGCTATCTCCTAGAATATAGGATTCAGCTCCACTCTACTTTCTGGAGGCCCTTTAATATTTAAACCATATATTTTATATTTTTCCTCTCTAAGCTTGCTAAACCTGTTTAAAATGCTCTTCTTGAGACTTAACCAGAGAACAAAGTCCATGATGGGCATTGCTGAGACTTCCTTCTTCAATGCAATTAATCTGAGTCTCTTGACTTTACACTCAGGCAAACTCTTCAGACAAGTGCAAAAAGTAGCCACATTGTTCACTAAAATACCACACCAAAAAAAACTGTCTCTAGGCCACATATTGAAATAATCCACTGAAACCTCTTGAGCCAGGCCCACAAAATTCAAATCACTCTCTGTAACAAAGTCTTCTATATTCCTACTAGGATAGCCCATTAAGCCCTGCTTAAATCATCCATTGCTTTCCAAATTCAAAATCTCTAAATCTACATTGTTCCAAACATAAACATGATCAGGCCTATCACAGCAATACCCCAGTCCCTGGTACCAATTTCAGCTTTAGTTAGGGTTTTATGGCTGTGAACAGACACCATGACCAAATCAACTTTTATAAGGACAACATTTAATTGGGACTGGCTTACATGTTTAGAGGTTCAGTCCATTATCATCAAGGCAGGACCTTGGCAGCATCCAGACAGGCATAGTGCAGGGGGAGCCTTCATCTTAAGGCTGCTAGCAAAATACTGGCTTCCAGGCAGCTAGAATGAGGGTCTTTTTTTAATTGGTTATTTTATTTATTTACATTTCAAATGTTATCCCCATCCTGTTTCCCCTCCACAAAAAGCCCCAACACAGTGACACACTACTCCAACAAAGCCAAACCCAGTCCATCAGGGTCATACCTTCTAATAGTGCCACTCCCTAGGGGGAGCATATTCAAACCATCACACACAAATTTCCTAGATGTTTTGTGCATATATGGATATATATATGCTTTTTCTTTAACCAATATATCTATTTCTTCTATTTTGTCTTCACTGTCTGATATTCACTTTCATCTCTTGCGTTTTCATAGTAAATCGTGCCTCTGATATTCCTAATAAATTTCTCAGTTTTTAATTTCCAGTTTTCCCTCAGTTTGTTCTTTATTCCTTCTATTTCCACTTCCCTGTCTTAATCAGTTTTATTTATTCCACTGGGTTTTGTTTGTTTGGTTGGTTGGTTTTATAGGTTTCATTGATAAAATTTTTCAAATCCTCTTTAAGATCCTTAAGCATATTCATAATATCTGTTTGGAAATTCTTGTCATATGCTTCAATTATATTGCATTTTTCAGGGCAGTTTTACTAATTTTAATTTGTGCAAGGTTGCTGGACACTAGTGGAGTCAGGCTGTCCTGGCTGCCATTGATCATGATTTTTTGTTGTCATCTAGTCTTCTGAGTTGGATAACATTTGTCATTCTAGGTGCTGTTATCTGGTCTTGTCTTTGTTGGGTGGATTTCCTGGTCCTTGGTTTCTGAAACTCTCTCTGGATTTTAGGAGCATTTGGTGAGTGTGGGTTGCTTGCAGGGGTACTTCTGATTACCTGCCAACTGTGGTCACTGAGGTTCCCTGGTAGAATTTGGTTTTAGGTATTGGGAGATGAAAAGCAGGAATGGAGATGGACTAGAAGGACAGGGTGTTGAGAGGTTACACAAGAAGGAAGTTTGTCTGGTAACATCTATAGAGTCCACAGGCAAAGGAGGAAGAAATGGAAGACAGATCGTTGAAACTCATCTGCTACTGGGCTTGGGCAGGGGATGAGACTGGAGAACTGGAATCTGAGATTATGAAAGAAGGTGAATGTATCATCACAAATGAATGATAACATCAAATAATGACTATAATAGACAGGGGATTCCAGGGTAGATGGCCTTTATCTTACTCCATCTCTAGGGACATTCCATTACAGGGGAATCTGGGATGAAACCCGTTACTAGCATAACAGGTTTGGGAACTTGCTGACACATTTTCCTTGCTTCAGGCTAGGTGGCTGGGCACTTTCTAGTTTCTGACTAGATGCATGAAGCCTGGGATTTTATAACTAACTTGCCTGGACTTCCCAAGTTCTTAGGCTTAGGCTCCTAGGACTTTGAAGCCTGTCAGGGAGTCAGCCTCTCTCAATTTGATTTTCTTTATCCTTATTTTAAGCCATGGCATGATATTTAATTAAGCGACTATCAATAATAACCTATAACCATTACTTTATATTGACACAATGTATTTTTTTCTGTTTTTCAATACTTTCAATGATGAGATGAGAATTTTAATATATCTAATCTTTCTCCTTATTCTGTATTGCTTAATTAAAATTAATTCATAAAAATATGATTATAATCTATCCTTAAAGTGGAAAGCCACATGATTTATTTTTAATTTGATTAGCCTAGGAGATTTTGTCATCTGCAAACAGTACCAGAATTTCTCAAGCTGATTATTAGTATTTTTTCTTATAGGATTATTAAGTTTTGCATACTGAAAAAGTTCTATGCTAAAGGTGAAGCAAATTGTATCAGAACCTAAAAAATTTAAGCCTCTCAAAACCCTGATTTTTATAAGGAATCTAGAGCTAGGAAAAAGGATAAACTAAAAGAGTATTAGAGCAATGGCCCACACCAGGCCATATTCTGCGGCACATAGTTTGTACAAAATAAAAAGCAGTAATACCAAGTCATGAATTTCTAATTTTGTTATATCGGAATCACCATCAACAAAGGCCTATGTTAATGCTCTAGTTTAAAAAACTAAACTAAACTAAAATCAAAGCTGAAAATAATTTTTCTAAGGTTGTTGAGCACATTGTTTTCTTATTATGGTCATAAGAAATTGTCTCCAAGAGAGTTTAGTATGACCATGTAAAAACAATCTATGCTTGAAATAGTTAAGTCCTGTCATTTTTAACATAAATTTTAGGTGTTTTATGTGAGTAACGATTCCATTTTACTTGTTTATTAAGAGGAGATATGTTACCCAGACCATGATTCTCAGATAGATTTGTGTCGAGTTCAGATATATTCACCATGATAACATTGTACCTGGCCTGACAAAAGCAGTTAAATATCTTAATATTCCATTTCCACATACTGAAAGGTCTTAAGGCCATGGGGAAACGAAATTCAAGAGAAAGAAAGCCAAATACATCACTTTTTAAAGGATACATCTTATTTTGAG
The DNA here is from genome assembly GCA_002335545.1 of Apodemus speciosus. Classification (NCBI taxonomy): domain Eukaryota; kingdom Metazoa; phylum Chordata; class Mammalia; order Rodentia; family Muridae; genus Apodemus; species Apodemus speciosus. Next base: position 117,995 of record BDUI01000388.1, on the reverse strand, counting down.
TAGAACTATTGTCATCATTATCATTCCAAATAAATCACAGTGAATATTTTTGCTTACGTTCTCTCATATTTTAGCTTCTACAACATTTTTTATAACTTATGTTCTGGCTATCAGTTAATTACAATTCTTAGCACTCTGATTCTCTCTTTCTCTCCTTCCTCCACACAAATAGACACACAAATACACACATACACACTCACTCACACATACACACAACTGGAACCATATCATGATATTCTTGACATATCATATTTATTTTTTATTTTGTTTTAAAATAATACATAAGTGATTTTTTAATAGCTATGTCAAGGGTATTGATTTGTCAACCTCATTATTCTTTGCTTCAGTGATTTCTTTCCAAATATTGATTACATTGTAAGGAGATCATGTCTGATGGCTTTAGGATTTTCCCTTTAACTATGACCTTTATATGGCTTCAAATATCAAATACATCTAATTAGTGTTTATATTATTCATTGTTCAGTACTCTAGCTATATATTAAACAAAATGCCGGAAATATTGTTAAATTTAGTCCATACCCACTTCATTTTCTATGATAAGTAGTTTGTAAATTATTATATTTTATACCATATTTGCCACCATATATATATACGTATATATGTATATACGTATATATACACACATATATATATATTCTGATATTAAACTGCCTCAATCATATAAATGACTACCTAGCACTAAGGATAGTAGATGTCACCCATGTGTTAGTGAAACTTTTACATGAGTAATGTATCAATGCCTTGATATAACAGTGCCTCAAATGAAGTTACAGCTGCCTTAGTGGGTGATTTGAAGCTCTAGATCTTGATGGTGGTAGCTTATTAATAATTAAGTGTAGTATTATTACTGGTTGTATTCCTTACTTAACAGAATAGCATCCTTTGTCCCAGTTCTAGAGGATGAAAATTAAGTAAAGCATATTTACTAATAATCTACAAATGAATGAATTAGTCTTTTCTAGAAACATTAGAAGTTATTTCTAGTTTATACTGTGCTTTGGGATCATCGTTAGAAGTATCTCTTATGAACAAAAAGAAATGAAAGTAAAGTCTATTATGGTAATGACTTAATTACCAAATAATGCAGATTCCCTGAAGAGAGAACAGCATAGCATAAAATGTCGCCTGTTTTTTATCTGCTTTCTCAAGGAAGAAGGAATAAGAGCCAGTTACTTTGGGAAACTTTACCTTTGTATTTGAAATAAACACCAAATAAGACTCTGAGAAAATGAAAATCCCAGAAATACCAATTCCCTTTCAGAAACTTGAGGCCTGAAGCTTTTCTGTGACTTCTAAGCATATGTAGAGGCATAAAGGGCCTTAGACTGTATCACTGAATCATATGAGAAGAATTTTATTTGAAGATATTAACAATCATCTTCATAGGATAGTCTAAATTCTTTGCCTGTATGGCAATATTAATCCAGTTGTCCAAAATATGAATTTTGTCACACTTATTCTTTCTAAGGCTGTGAAAGAAAGAAAAGTAGCATTCTTAGCTTCCATAAAAAGACAAATTGGGTCATGAAAATTGAATGGAGATGTGTAGCAGTGGGAGATGGGGAACTGGGGGTAGCCACTAGAAAATCCAAGATACCAGGAAAACAAGAGGCTCCCAGGATCTGATGGGGATACCATTAACTGAAATGCCCAACAAAGGGGAGAGAGAACCTGTAGAGACCAGATCCAATGGATGAGAATGGCCCCTGTTTAAGGGATGGGGACACCCACCAATCTCAAAAATATTAACACAGAAATGTTTCTGTCTAAAGGAAATGCAGGGGAAAAAAGAGGAGCAGAGGCTGAAGGAAAGTCATCCAAAGACTGCCCCACCTAGGGATCTATGCTGTCCACTGACACCAAACCCAGACACTACTGCTGATGCAAATAAGTGCTTGCTGACAGGAGCCTGGCATGGCTGTCCCCTGAGAGGCCTGCCACAGCCTGACAAATACAGATACAGATGCTTGCAGCCAACCATCAGACTGAGCATTAGAACCCAATGGTGGAGTTAGAGAAAGGACTGAAGTAACTAAAGGGGTTTACAACCCCATAGGAAGAACAACAATAACAACCAACCAGATCCCCAGACCTCCCAGGCATTAAACCACCAACCAAAGAATATACATGGGTGTGTCCATGGTTCCAGCTGTATGTGTAGCAGAGGGTGTCCTTTTCGGCCATCAGTGAGAGGAGAGACTCTTTGTCCTGTGAAGGCTCAAAGCCCCAGTGTAGGGGAATTCTAGGAAGGTAATGCTGGAATGGGTGGATGGAGTAGCATCCTCATAGAAGCAAGAGGGAAAGGTATGGAATGTTGGGTTAGCTGAGAAGAAGCTGGGAAGGTGGATAACATTTGACATGTAAATAAATAAAATAAACAATAAAAACAATCTACCTATCCAACCCTCCCCATCCCCCTAAAAAAGACAAAGTCATGTCCTCACTGAATTTTAAATCCACAAGTGATGTTCTATAAGTTCTTGGATTATTTTTAATTCAGGAACTCAAAGTATTCTCCAGACACAAGATATCTCCCTTAGTCAAATATGGGCCTAAATTTTCAAGCCAATGAAATTTTGTCAAATACTAAATTTCCAGATGACTTCTACAGCAATTAAGTTCTTCTCAGAGAGATAACACATTTAATTCCAATTAGTTGTTAATCTCTTTGAATAAGTTCTTGGGAGACATCTGGGAATCCTGAGAAAAAGAAAGAAATGTAGGCAAATCAAGTAACCTGTGAAGAGAGAGGAATGAATGTGAAAAAGGTAATGTTCTAGAATCTTCAGAAGGTATTACAGTAGAATCTTACATTGTTTGGCATCAGTAGGAAGCCATTAGGATTCTGAAGAATTTAAAAGAATGTGTCTGTGTGCATGAAAAAAACACAAAAGCATATAAGTGCTTGTTTGTGAAAATATAGTTCAATGCAAATTTTTAAAAAAAAAAAAAGGCAAGGAAATGTGATCCTGGGTATGTATGTTGGAGGAGAAAGTTTTCTTGTAGATAAACTGGAGAGCATAGACAGAGAGACAGGATATCTGGGAGAGTTCAGAGTAGTTTTGACCCCTGGGGTTATGCAGAGAAAGGGAGGGGAACAAACAGGGGAGAGATGAGAGAAGGGAGCCAGGTGCTGCAGCCAGGAGGCCAAAGGTACAAAGGTAATCAAAATGGCTGGATTATATAAGGAAAAACCTCTGGCAAAGGGCAGCCCGGCCCCTGGTCTAAAGACTTAAGGGTAGGAGGCTGGGTAGCCGCACCCTGTAAGAGGAAGTGACTGAGGAATGCTAGGAAAACCTGGCAGCCAGGCCCACATGGATATGTTAAATAGGTACATCAGCAGTTGTGCCAGGTTTGAAACTTAACAACAATAGTAAGTTCAAAAAAGCTTGCCACACAGCAGCTTGTTGGTGAGGATGTGGAGAAAGAGGAACACTCCTACATTGCTGGTGGGACTGCAAACTGCTACAGCCACTGTGGAAATCAGTCTGGCGGTTCCTCAGAAAACTGGACATGATACTTCCGGAGGACCCAG
>BDUI01000388.1:88581-114220 GCA_002335545.1 Apodemus speciosus | reverse complement strand
AAAGGCTCAATGCATCAGTGTAGGGGAATACCAGAACAGGGAAGTGGGAAGGGGTGGATGGGGGAACAGGGGGAGGGAAAAGGGCATGTGAGACCTTTGGGGGGTGGGGAACCAGGAAAAGGGAAATGAAATGTAAATGAAGAATATATCCAATAAAAAAAATTATAAACCCAAACACACAAGAAAGCAAAAACAACAACAAAAAAAACAACAAAAAACACAAAACAAAACAAAACAAAAAGCTTGCCAGACTATCCTGGTAATAGTCTATGACAAATTTCACATTATTATTGAAGATTGCTATTTAACTTTTAAAAATGACTTTTTTTTTCTTTTGAGATTATAATATTATTTCTTGATTCCAGTACCTCCCCCCAAACCCTCCAAACCTACTTTCTTGCCTGCTTTCAAATCAATGGCTTTAAGTTCTATTACTGAATATTTCTTCTCTTGAGATGTATCTCCTATCAAATATGCTGATCACTTCTTCAATTCATTTGTTTTTGGTCAAAGAGGTTTTTGTTTGTTTCTATTGATGTGTTGATCAAGTTTGGGTTAGTTACTTGATCAAACAAATAATTTCACTCCTCATTCTTGAATATTATCTTCATGTTGGTATTAATGACAACCGTAGGGGCCAACAGTGAGTCAGTGAGTAATTATTCAATAAATCACATTAGTCTAGGAGCTTTGTATAAATTGTTTTTACATACTATGCATTTTATTTTTCATTATACTCTTAAATTTTTTTCATTCTTAAATGTACAATAAGAAAAATTAGCAAAGTTTCATTAGTACTGTAACTTATTATTCCACTTAAGAATCTTTCATCTACCCATTGTTAACACCTTTATAGTATACATATTTTCTGTTAGTAATAAAATATGTATGAATTATGTTTTAGTCAATTGTCACATCAATACTGTGATTAAGCTCCTGTTTTAATTTTATAAACATGGAAACAGTAACTGGGGAAATACCTCAGTGGGTAAGTTATACRAGCATGGTAACCTGAGTTCAGATTCCCAGAACCCATATCTTTACAGTAGCATGACTATGTGATCCCACTATCTTTTATACCAAGATTAGATGGAGAGAGAATCTCATAGGATAGCTAGCAAGGTAAATGCAGCTGCTAATGACTAGAGACCAGGTCTCCAACAAGATGTAACAAAAGCACAGACCAACACCTAAGTTTGTCTCTTGACCACTATATACATGCCAAGGCACACATGTACCTATATACTCACTTGCACACATATAGAGAGGGAAAGAAAGAAAAAGAAAGAGGGGGAGTATATGCAGCAGTTATATAGAGAGAGTTAATAGAGTAGTTATTAGTAGAATACTCCTCTGTCTCCCAAAAGTTTTCTGGTATGCACTGGTACTTCTTTGGTAGTAGAAGAGTTTAAGGCCTCATACACTTCCATTAGGTGTCTGGATTAGAGTGGATTTGACACCTAAGATAAGATTTACTAAGTAAAAAGAAAAATGACGTTAGCACGTGGGCAGACCAAGTCATCTAAAATGACAGATAGATTTCTGGGAACTATTCAGTCAGCGCACCACTTCCTTAAATATGACTCCCATTATTCCTAGTTGATAGTTCGACCCTGAGAATTTCTGTTAAGGGATTGCAATAATAATATTAAAGTAATATATTCTTTAAAATTCTACAAAAATAATTTCTCCAAAAATGCCTTCATTCCCTGCTCACCAGAAACCACTTTCTCTGACCCATAAGTGGTAGACTCAGTTGCAAAGACTTAATTCTTTGGCCTAAACTAGGAGCATTTGGACAGTTTACATCCCTGGAGGCAATGATACTGTTGTACTAAAAGAGTCAAATTGCTGCTTCTTGATGCTTTTAGTACACATAATTGCTTCCTCTTTTATCTTTTCTTTTCCTAGGTTATTTTAATTTGCTGAGTTCCTTTTGAAAAAGCATAATTTATTGACATGGGTAAACCTAAGACTTATCTGATAGACACTCAGATGACAATTCACAGTTCTCCCATACAGTGGATAATATGGATAGTTGGTACCCACAAATGGGTCAAACATATTGCATCCAATGTTCCATCAAGTCATGCCAAGTCCATCCTCTCATGGGCTCAGGCTTCAAAAGGAAAGGCTATGAGGTTGTGCATTTCTTGGCATGGGGTATACCTCTTAGTGAAATGAAAGACACTTTGCAGACAAAACGCTGGCATGAAACATACCTTTGATTTCACCAGCAAGCATGCCATATGTCACAAAATTCTACTGCTTCCTCCTGTTATTTCATCTGAGTGCCTCTTTTCTGCACATGGCTTTTGGGTACAGTTAAGTAAATAAAATGGATATTACATTTGATTGATGGAAAGACTTTGAATTCATGTGAGTTTAAATAGGTTGACTAATAAAGAAATAGTAGAATCAGTTTGATAGCCTTTGTGGTAAGATGCATGTAGTAAAAATAGCATCCACTGAGAAATAAGGACACCTGTCCTCAGTCACGTTCTGATACCATCTTGCTATGTGACCTTTGGCAAATATCTGAACCTCCGTATTTTCTTTTGAACATGGGAGTGAAAATAAATTATTATGTCAGAAAGATGTCAGGTACTTAATTTTTAATACTATATGTGAATGTAGATAGTTTGAAAAAAAAGGCTAGCATTCCTTGGAAACTGGATGTTTTTAGTATAGCAATCTGAACATTTACACATCTATATGGATATGATATAAATATGAAAAGGAATGGAAAAATAAGAAGGTAAAATAAAAAATTTCACTTAAAAATTATAATTGACATTTTGTTAAAGATACAATTTTGACTTTAATGTACAGAATGGATAACTATAAATCATTGAAAAATAATTCATAATCACAAAACAACAGAAATCTTGTGTGTTTCCATTCAGTATTTTATTTTTTAGAGAAATAATTTCCTCTGTATGTTAATGGATCCTGTTTTTCATGGTGACACTTTAACAGACATTGTAGAAAATTAGGTAAATAGAAAGTTTTTCCTCTCTTTGCATGAAATTAGTATTAACTTTAATTCTTGTTTTCTGTTCTGAGTTTCCATTTGATATTGTATTCTATTATTGTCCCCCAACATTAAAACACTTTCTGCTGTGATAAAGTACCATGACCAAAGCAACTAATAAAGCAGAGTATTTAATTTGGGGTTTATGGTAGTAGAGCACATACATGATGGCTACCAAAAGCATGGAAGCAGCAACAGCTGAGAGCTCACATTTGATCTGTAAGTTGGAGACAGAAAGACACACACACGCGCGCACACACACGCACACACACACTGCAAATGACTCAAGTATTTTGAAACATTAAAACCCACTCCCAGTGACACAACTTCTCTAACAAGGCCACACCTCGAAATCCTTCCCAAACTATTGCACCAACTGGGGCTCAAGTGTTCATTCACATATATGAGCTGATGGGGTCAGTCTGATTCAAACTGCCATAATAAATTCAAAATATTTTGAAAAAGTCTTTATATAAACAACAAAAATAGTCAGCCTAGCTATATTTAAATACTTCAACATTGTAATTAACAAACAAGGATTCGAAATGATGGTTAGTAAGTAATCAATGGAAAAATGACAAAATGAGTATGTTTTGCAGAAGAATGTAAAAACTATGATAAGAAGTAGCTGAAAATTCTGACTAAAAGGCAAATAATTACAATAAAGAATTCACCAAATAAGTTAAAAAAATCATTGAATATGGTGAAATAAATAATCAGTTAAACATAGATATATAGACATAGAAATTATCTAATCTAGAAATAAGAAAAATAAATCAAAGAAAACTAAACAGAGTCCAATTAGCTCCGGCAAAATGTAGACTGCACCATACGTATTTATATATGCATAAAATGAATAGCAGAAGTCAAAACAAAGGGAGAGAAAAAACCATTTCAAAGGATTATACCAATCAAGAAAAAGGACCTTATTTATTGTTATGCATTACAACATAAATGAACCATAAGAGTATTGTGAAAGAAGCCACATGTAAAAGAACACAGAGCTCGAGGAGCAGTTCTTTTGATGAAACACTTGCACTAAAACTTAAGGAACTGAGGTCAAGTCCTAAAACATGTATAAACACTGGTGATCAGAGGTAGTTCTGGTGGTGTAAGCTTTTAAGCCCAGCACTCAGGAGGCAGAGGCAGAGGCAGAGGCAGATGGGTCTCTTTAAGTTCAAGGCCAGCCTGGTCTACAAAGAGAGTTCCAGGACAGCCATGGCTACATGATAAAGCCTGTCTTGAAAAACAAAATAAAACAAAAAATAATGATCAGTGGTTAGGGATATAATTAATTATGGGTAAAAGGAAATTGCTGAGAGATTATTGTTAGAGATTTTGCTTAGTAAATTAGTGATTGTAGATTCTTCTCCAATAAACATGTCTTCATAACTCCCAAGTATTTAGCTGTTTCCCATCCCCAGTATGGTACACCTCTTGTAGAGCTCCCCATGAAGGAAACTCACAAAGATGAAAACTAAATTTCTGTCTGTACTGTGTCTTTAATGTGTACCAGTTGGAAGAAAATGTAGCATATTTCTTTCTTTTAGTCTGACATAGTACACAAGTTTATATCAAACTGGTGAGTCATTGACAGTGCTTTGTTCTCTGTCTTCCACACACACATGTACATATGTGCAAGTACATGTGTGTGCATACATATGTATGCACAAACGTAAGCACATGCAACTGCCACATATTATAGAACACTATTTATAGAAAGTACTCAAATTAAACTAGCCCAAAGAAGCAGGAAGTTCTAGCTTCCATTTAATTGGGCATGTAGTCTAAGTGTAAAAATTTGTAAACAGGATGTGGTATGGTAGACTTATACCTCATAACTTCACATAACCTGGATCTTTTGTCTTTCTGATTTTGTTCACATCATCATAAAAAATTACCAGTCAGGTTGGGTTTAGAGTGCTCCTTTATGGTTACCATTATGCCATTTTGTTCAAAAAGTTTAGTATCATTGTTTGATTAGCAAGGCCAAATACTTTCACCTTTAAGAGTTTTCAGAAGCTATTTGGTCACTTCTAAGCATCTAGTGTCTTCCTTTGAAACTTCCAAAACTCTGTTACGCTATTCAGCAAAGAGAATAAGAATACTCTAGAGTTGGACCAGTCAGAGTTGAATTCTAACTTTACTAGCTGTATTATCTTGAAAACATGTGTTAAAAATTCTATGCTTTTGTTTGTTCACCTGTAAAAGTGAGAAAAATTATCTCATTATGAAATATTTTAGGATTAAATGTGATTATGTATATTAATTGATTAAAAACTGTCTTCAGTCTTTTATTTTGAAAAAATAATAATTTACCAGATATTAGTATTAACTATTAACAAAATTATTTTTAATGTTGCATGTGGTAGTTGTACCTTTTGGGGGTTTTCTGATTTGCTTTTTTTCTTTTTTCTTTTTAAATTATATAATATTAACTAGTAGATGCAATAATAGATGCAGACAATATGAACTGATACTAGTGTTTTTTACCTTGTTCCTTTTAAAGAAAACAACTAATTTACCAATTTCATGATAGAAGTAATTGTACATTAGCTTCATGATAACAACAGAATTTGATATTAACCCCCACATTATAGATATGAAATAGAAATACTACTTTATGCTAAAGCTTTATCTAAAAGTTATATTGGAAGACTATTTTATGGGGATTTTCCTAATAGTAACTTACCAGCTATGACTTAGTTGTCATTTGCCCACAATAGTAAACTCCTTAGTGTAAATCCCAGAGATCAGAATTAACCTCCCTATCCCACCTCTGCAATCAAATCACTAAAGGGTCTATATTTTGGAGCATATGTTATGTTAATTTGATTAGATCTTTTACAGTCTAATGTTTAGCATAATTGCAAATGAGATTCTAGTAGCAAGCAGTGAACATGCAACTGCTTCCAATTGTTACACATGAAATTCGAGAGGGTTACTAATAAAGTGCCAATTTTGCTAAACTAATGCTGAAGATTGACAGCAATAAGAGAGTGTTGATTAATGCTTGTTATTCGTAAACTATGGATGGAAATGGTACCTCAAATTACATAACACCACATTTAAAACCTATTACTTTTGAAGATACTATATTAAGTTTGATGCTACATTTTGGATAAGTGTGTTAATGCTAAAATTACTATGAAATTTACAAAACCCCAGTGGATTTCATTGTAAGAAAATGAATTGAATATGATTGTTTACTTTGGGAAATAAGCAGCTATTGTTTTTCTCCAAAGAGTAAAAAGAAGCTTTTATATATTGAGTTACCTTCAATTTTCTTGAACATTGCTCTGCCTATTAAGTGGTTAGATGATCTGCATAATCCAACATAGAGGATGTAAGAAAGTAATAATAAGAAGATAATTTGGAATTACTTTAGGGTATTGTTAAAGTTCCAAAAGACATGAAGAGATAGAGATAGATGTCACTGCAACTCAAAGTTGAATTATCACTTGCAAATTACTAAGAAAAAAATATGCAAGTTATTTACACAATTACTGAAAAAGTTCTTCCTTAGTGATGTTTTGGAAACTCATTTTCCTTTCCTTTTAATGGTGCATTATGAACTAGAAAATTTTCAAAATCATAATATAGTGTCAGTCCACAGATATATTATTCAAATTTGTGGTGTGTGTGTGTGTGTGTGTGTGTGTGTGTGTGTGTGTGTCTAAATTTAAGGTTAAGATTATCTTAACTACAACAGAGAATACTAAACTGTATTAAGCCTTCTTTTTCTGAAATTTTTTTAGAATTTCTTTGTGGAGCCATTCCTATTCAGAATCTTTCCTTTCTCTATGTTTCTCATATGAAGCATATTAACCCAAATAGATGAAGTTTTAACAAAAGCAAAGAGAAAATAAATAAAATACACACAGCAAGAAAGGGCAAGAATATCTGAAAAGAGATGCAATATTACTATTGAGTTGTAAAATTGCAGAACTTTGGATTTTCTCCTTCAGAATGACCTAAAGAACTAGCATGGCAAGTCACCATGACAATATCTATTGTAACTGTCTCAACAAATGACTCAGATCGTATTTGAAGAAGTGTTCCATGTGTTACTGAGCATTCTTCTATTGTAGGATTTTAAAATTTCTAATGTAATAATTAACTGACTATATATGAGCTAATATAGTAAATAGAATTCGTATCAAACCTGAATTTTCACTCCTTGGTATTATAAAATGCTGATGTTCCTACCACAAAACCAGGCTCCTTCAGAATCGTTCCCTTTCTAGATAAAATGATCATGCTATATCATAGAACCTGGATAGTTATTTCTTTTTTATTTGCTAAAACAATTTGATGTGTCTGTTAGATGAGAAAAAGCTGGCAAATTCTATGACAAAATCAAATTAATTTGTTGGCTTTCTGTATGTCTTTTGGCCATCACCACACAGAAAATGGTCATTTTTATTATAGAGTTCAGCCAAAATGCAATTCATTTTGTGAATAACTAAATATAGTCAATTAAGCAGCCACTTAGCAATCATATATTAACAAATTGCTTTTGGAAATGTTCTTGCTTTTATCAAGTTTGACATATTTTTCAAAAGTAACTATGTCTACTCATTGCTTATGTTTTCCTCCTTTCATGCTTACCAAAAAAAAAAAAAAAACATAAAATTAAAATGGCAAAGAATTCACTGTGAAAGTTAGCTGCAGCAAATATTCAGGATGGAAGGTCATGCTATTTGTTGCATAGCATGAGTAAAGGTTAATGTCTTTTATAGTATAAGAAAAGTTCCCAGTAGATAAATGTACAAAAACTATAAAGAGCTCACAGAAGAGGAAATGGAATTAGAAAGTGTGCAGAAAGTAAAGTATTATTAACGAGCAAATACAAACTAAAAGATGGCACTCTTAATTTACTCATTTAACAGACATTTAAACAATATGCAAAATTGGCCAGGGTGCAAGGAATGGAATGTCTCACACATTTCTAATGGCAGTGTACATTATAATTTTCCAAGCAACAATATATTCAAGACTTTGAACTCATCAATTCATGGTCTTGGAATCTAACCTAACAAAACAATGATGATAGTAAAAGATTTTATGCTGTCTCCGTAATGCTCCAGATATAGTATTCATAAATTGGGAGGGATAAATGTAAATATCCAACAATAGGGGAATGCTCAAGCAAATTGTGATATATCCATTTTGAAGTGATATTTAAAATTATTATCATAGAAATTGTATAAAAAATGTGTCACAAGGGAGGGGAGAAACATGAAAGTCAAGAAAATAAATCAGAAAGACTATAGTTATCTTTCTAGATAGTAAAATGATGAAGATTTCTCCTCCAGTTCTTTAAAGACTAGGTGACTATGTTACTATCATAGACAGCTTCCACAACTCTTTCCCATTTTAATGATATTTTTTAAGAAAAAGAAAGGTAGAGAAAAATCAGTCAGAATTTCATAGTCTAAATTTGTCAAGCTAAATTAATCTAGGAGGATTTTATTGAGGAAAAAGTATTGCTACATTTGCAAAGAGTTCAATGGCCCTTGCTAGCATCTTCCCTCAGTATTTTGTGTTCCCTTTCCTTGTAAGTACTTGTTATGAAAAGCTTGCTAACCTTAAGCTGCATTCTACACATCTTTTACTTTTCTCAATTAAACTGTGATTCTTTGTTAAGGCTTCCACTCATAAACAGGTACTATGAGTAGAATCAGAAGATATACACTGTGAATAAACCAGGAACAAGTATCCTTCTTGAGAGGCCAATGTATGCACAAGCATATATACAATTAACATTGAACAGACTGAGCAGAGTATGTGTGTGTGAACATATATGTATACATGTATATACCTATATATGCATGTAAACACTGTAAAAAGAGGCCACCCATTTCAAAAAGAGCTAGGAGGGTTTATGGGAGTATTTAGTGGGAGGAAGAAAAGGGAAGGGGGAAATGATGTAATGGTATGATAACAAAAATAAAAGAAATAATTTAAAATAAATGAGATTTAGAAACAAAATAAAATAGAGAGGAAGATAAGTGATTATTTATTATGCATATGCACAAGGATGCATGGATTCAAAAGTGGTACTTTTATTCCAATATTCTATAGCATATTGGAGTGTGTAATATCAGTTTGGGGAGAGAAAAGGGACAGAAAAGAAAAAAAGAGAGCATGATTAACAAGGCAAACATAGAATTGAATATACTTCCTCTTTTATGGTAAATAAAGCTCAGCTTTTCTTTCATTTCAAAGACAATAGGAAATTTTAGAACTAGAAGAGATTTCTGAGGTAATTCAGTCTCTTTACTTGATATTAGAGAAATTAACCTCTTCAAGAGAGCATGCCATTTACTGAGCATGCCAGCCAGTTGTCCCATTGAAAGCAAGTGCAGACTAGTGATTAGAGTTCAACATTTCTTCATCATGTCTAAATAAGACTGACCTAGCATTGGACTTAATTAAAAAAAAGCAATGACATAATTAGTATTTAGTGTATTTTCTCCATGGTTTGCAACAATGTCATTTTGAAATTACTGTGCTTTAAAACTTGGTTGCACTTCAAATGTCAATCTTTTTTCAAATGTTAAATTTGGAGCTTGTAAATTTTTCATAAAGGCATTATTTGCTAATCATATTTGAGATCTGATTTTTGAGCTTTGATAAGTATCACAGTTACACATTTTCAAAGCCCTGGCCCACACAATTGTGGAATCAATCTTATTTAAAAACAAAACAAAACAAAACAAAGGAAATGAAAAAAAACAGAAAAAAAAAACTAGACTGTTTCTCTCATATCTCTTAGATTAACTGACAAATTTAGGACAAAAATGTTATGATAGATGGGTCAAAGAGCTTTTACTGGTATTCTACTTTAAAGGATGATTGGTTTCAAGGATCCTCAAAAAAAACATTGAATAGGTGTGACATTCCTTATTCCTACCTGATTTGTAGGTGAGAATTGCTGTGACTTGAACTTTAAAAGTGGCTCATAACAGCTATATAAAATCTGTCTTTCTGTGTTGCTTTCTCTCTCTTTCTCATTTCATATATGTACTATCTCATTGTGTGTTTCAAATAGACACATTGAAATAAAGCGAATGTCAAGATCTGTGTACTTAAAAGTAAATAAGATTATAGCTTGATAAATCATAGTTGTCATAATATAACATTACACATTAAAAATGAGGTATTTTTAGTTTTTAATTTCATGCATTATATTTGAATGTCATTATAATAAGTATAGATTCCTAGTCAATGGATGATTAATAGAAAACATTCTCTAAGTTCTTTTTGTCTATAAAGTCCTTGATAGTTTTCTACAATTGGGGGTCTTATATGGAAAATTGTGGTCCACCTCCAAATTGTTGAAGTCCCATTCCATAATGAACAGCAGCAAAAAAATTGTATATGAGAGTTTATGTTTGTAGGCATCAAATTAAATGAATTTTATTGATATAGAGTTTTTGCAGGTATGTGCAAAAATCTGTCTTCATTTAAAGAAAATATCTTTGTGTGCTAGAATTTCTGTGGCTCATTATGACCAAAACACATATGAAACACTATGACCATTATGATATATAGATATAGATATAGACATAGATATAGATAGATATAGATAGATATAGATATAAATATAGATATAGATATATCACTTTATTTCCCCTACACTTATATCACATGAGTATTATAGCTTATCATTAAAGATATTTAAGGCAGGAATGCAAACAGAGCAACAACCTGAATGCAGGAGATGATGAAGAAACCAAGTACAGGAATGGCTTTCTTATTGCTTCATTTGGTTGTCTCAACCTTCATTCTTATCAAACACAGGATCAACAACTAAGTGGTATTCCCACCCACAGTGGTCTGGGACCTCCTCCAACAATTACTGATTAAGAAAATATCCTACTACCTTGCTTGCCTACAGCCTGACCCTATAAAGGCATTTTCTAAATTGGGGTTCCCTCCTCTCAGATGACTTTACATTGTGTCAAGTTGATATAGAATTAGCCAACACATTCTGAAATTCTGCTTCTGGTACAGCTCTCATTTTGCACTGTTCATAGCAAATTCAAGGCCTAAAATTTAGTCAAATGTATAACTGCTAAAGGATATGTCATAAGAACATACAAATTAAAATAGGCTTGATAGCATAGGTTTCAACAAACCTTTATGGGTAGGTGGTAACAGAATTGCTGGTCAACATATAATGTAAAATAAGCATGATCTTTTCATGTTATCTTCATCTTTTTGCACAATAATTATATTATTTGACGTAGCGTCATTTCATTCTAATTTTATACTGGAGTTCTTCATTTCACTAYCTTGGGTTATAATTTCCATAAGAATGGAGTCTATGCTTTATTCATTCCTACATTCTTTCCGATACCTCTTCAGTGTGTTCAGCAATCATTTATTCACTGATTTAGAAATGTATTGATCAATGGTTTGCTACGTACCATTATTCAAAGGTATAGAGCAAAAAATACAACAGATAATGCCTATTGATGTAGGGCAGACAATGAAAAAATAAACATTTATCATGACATTTGTTGATAAATTTTTTGAAAAGACAAAAGAGGAAAATTAGTAGTCTCATCTGAAGTAGTTTTTTTCATAGCAGGTTACCCTGTGGTAAAGGCTTAGTGTTTTCAGAAACAGAATGTTAGTATAACTAGAGTACATGAACAGAAGGAAAACAAGACTAGATGAGTTTGAAAATTTTAAGTGAAGGCCTTTGTAGGCTACTATAGCCTTTTGTCTTTATTTTAGAGTATGGCACACCATTACTGCTTCAGAAAATAGGAGAAAATGAAAAATTATCTTAGTAAGTTTTCTATTGCTATGAAGAGATACTGTGACCATAGCAACTTTTATAAAGGAAAACATGTAATTGGGACTGGCTTCTACTTTCAGAGGTTTAGTCATTATTGTCATGGTGGGAATGTGGCATGGTGCAGGCAGAAGCAGTGATCAAGAAGGACCTGAGAGATTTACATCCAGATCCATGGGGAGAGCTAGAGACACTGAGACTGGCTTAGGTCTTTGAAACTCCAAAGCCCATCGCCAGTGACACACTTCCTCTAACAAGGCCACATCTACTCTAACAAGGCCATACCTCCTAATAGTACCATAAACTGGTGACCAAGCATTCAAATCTATATTGCAGGTGACCATTTTTCTTCAAACCATCGTACTTATATATTAAAACTTATACTCTGACTACAGCAATGATAAATTGCTGTCACTTTGCAATGGTGTAAAGAGGACACCCATTAGGAGAAAAGTCACAGTACTCTAACTTGGAAATCCTTTGATCCAAAGGAGTTCTGAGAAAACGAATAAATATGTTTAGATTCTTTATTTTTTTTTCAAAGAAGCCACAAATGTGCTAACCAATGGGATGCATGTAAGATGTAAAGGATGATAAGAAGCAAGGATGGCTTTAACTTTGGTTACCTCTGGAGAAATGACAATGTCCACTTTCAAACATACCAAATTTCAGAGGACTTCATAGATAATTATATGGAAATTCTCCGCAGCCAGTTAGGTACTCAAACCTGTAGTGCAGGAGAGAGATCTATGCTGGCACTAATAGTGAAAAAAATACAACTGATTAGACAATGCCTTAGAAAATTATAGAGAGAATGGATTCATAAAATGACCCGATAATCAAGAGCTGCTGAATGAAAAGCATATATATGCATGCAGCAATAATTAATGAAGTAAAGAGACCATGAATTTGAAAGGGAATAAGGCTTCTAAGGGAAGACGTGAAGGGAGGAAAGGGAAAGGAAAAATGATGTAATTGAAAGGAAAAATGATGTAATTATATTCATCTCAAAGAATTAAAGAATAAAAACACTGTATCTGTCTTTTCTCTCATGATGTTCATTTCTGATAGTAACCACCCCCAAAACTTGAAATATTCCTAGAATGTTTGTAGTATTTATGTATTTGGCTAATAGTTTCTAATGTGCATTTGACTAGATTAGTACTAAATAGTGCTGCAACTATGAAGGTTGAAGGTTCAAGTTTTACCTTCCTGAATCTTAAGATTAGATTTAATAAGTTTTCAACATATAATGCTTTGTTCATACTATAAAGTAGAACGAACCATTTAGCACCAGCTACCCATGAACATTACTGAAGGATTTCTGGTTTCTATATGCTTACCATAAATGCAATAGGGTTTCCAAGTTCTGCAGTACTACATGTGGTATGGGATCTACAGTTTCTATGTCAGAAGACTTCATTGAAAATAGATATGGTAGATTTCTGGGGTTCAGGAGAAGTAATAATAGTCTTTCTGGTGCTAAGGCAGGAGGAAAATAAATTTGAGATGAGTTTGGGCTGCACACTAAGGCTTTTCCTCAAAAATGCCTATGGTGGCCAAACATGGCACCTCACACCAGAAATCTAAGTCCTTGAGAAACCAAGGCACAGAGTCAGTATGATTGAAGCCAACCTGGAATATATAGTGAGTTGCAGGCCATATTGAAATACAAAGTGAAACTCTGTCTGAAACTACAAATAAACAAACTGGGTGAAGTGATGAAAAAAATGAAGGAATCAACATTTGGTTTCAAACTACATATTTAAGCATTATAGGAAAGAAACAAGTTGCAGACTTATGGACAAAAATGGTGGAAAAATAAATGTAAGGAAATAAGCTTTTTTTTTTTTTTTTTTTAAAAAGCAGGACTTTTAATGTCCCAGAGGACTTTGACATCTTAAATGGCACTTGATCTCAAACTGTCTGTGATAAGTAGGGCAGCTAATGTCTTTACTAGCCCTAAGAGCTTCAGAAGCTCCTAGCTCAGCATTGGGGGGAAGAGCAGGGTTTCAGTGATTTACCATGAAGTTCTATATTGCTGCTTACAAACCCAATTTAGATCCTGCTGTTCCTATACCAGTATAGTCACTAAAAATGTTGTTTACATCCTCTCAGTACTATGACAAACAAAATGTACAACCACCTAAGTCATTAAAAAATGCTCTGCAGGCCTGAGACTCAAAAGCCACAATATAAATACCAGAAGTCCAGTCCACTCAAGTACACTTTATTTCATGAACTTTGGTAGCTGTCTTTCCACATTTAAAGCCCTTCGCATCTTCAGAGTCCCCGTCTTAAATGTAATATTAAACCAGAGGCAAAGAGCGATTCTTTGTGAATGTATTTTTCTCACTAGATTTATTTCAAATGTGAGCTAGCTATGCTAGGATAATATTTATACTCCTGGTCACTTCCAAATCCCATAATGTTTTCTAATCTAACCACAGTCTTTAACATTAAGAGCACACTCTCATACCAAAGAAATATTGCCCTTTGTTTGCATTCCAATGCAGTTATTTTTGTAAGCTATCCTTCTTTTAATTTGAGCTTTTTCTGATGCTACAACCTCTAGCTTCGTCCTAAATGCCTGAGAATATATGCATGTAGAGCACAGTGTTATTATTGCCTCTGGCTAGCTTCATGTCATCCACTTTGTCTTTTGCTTCACTCCTTTGATAGTATTAGCAGGCCAATTGTGAATCTGCCAGATGTGTTTCCTTGCAAAAGGACAAATCTAAAAAGGCTCATGTTTTTCACTCTCTTCCAGGACTGTTTTCATTAAAGAACTTCCTTATCCTTTTTTCATGAAACTCAGCTTGCTTAATCAGAGATGGAGCAAACAGACTGCAAACCTTATCAGCCTCTGTCCAAAGTCAAGCATGAAATGGATCTAGCTTATACCAGTTCTTCTGATGAGAGTGAAGATGGGAGAAAACCGAGACAGTCATTCAACTCCAGGGAAACTCTGCATGAGTATAACCAAGAGCTGAGGAGGAATTATAATAGCCAGAGTAGAAAGAGGAAAGATGTGGAGAAATCTACTCAAGGTAGGTTTTTTATTCGATTTTTATAACTAATATTACTTTTCATTAGCGAATATTTATATACATAAACCTATGTATTAAAAACAAATTTGCCAGTGCTAACTGGTTAGTAATTCCTACTGCTTACATATGCTCAGTTAATCTGTTCCACATGCACACCCAGCTGAGGTTGTAGGTTCCATGTGCTTTTTACGGATTATGCATGAATTTGGATGCAACAATCCTCTTATCGGAGCTTTCAGAATTTGTCTAATCCTACAAATAGCCATTTACAGACTAAAGGATTAAATAATTTATAGTAAGACGTAAAGTAAACAGCTAAGTGCTTTTCAAGCCATTGCCCATATGGGACAGAAGTCTCAAAGAAATATTTAGCTGCTGAAAATGTAACACAGGCTAGTAGAGACCACCCGAAAGAGGGGCTAGAGAGTCTGTGGAAAGAATGTGGAAAGGCTTTGCAGCATAGCTTACGAGGTAATGAAGAACATTGAGCTTCTTAAAAACAAAAAACAAAAAACATAAAAAACCACCTATGTATTTTGTAATCTACTTTTGGCTTCTGAAGTCTCTCACTTATGAAAGGCATAATGGTTTCTAACAAAATTAGGGAGATAGAAATATGATTTCAATTTTTTCAGGTAACTATAGAAAAATATATTTTCATTAGCACAAATTATTTGTTAGGGGTAAGTCATACTGACATTATTTTTAAACAATTTTATTCATCTGGGACAGTGATCCTCATGTTGTATAACCCTGACTCAGTAGTATCAGCATCAACTGAGAATTTACTAAAAATTCAAACTCTCACAACCCATCTTCAAAAACCTGGGTTTAGAACCTATCTATCCATTTACAGTTTTAAAAGGCTCACTGAAGATTTCTGATGCCTGTATGATTCCTCCAAAGTCTTTTGTTCAAATGAATTCAATGATCACACTTGCTTTGGGAAATTTCCAATTTACGTTTTAATTCAGCATTAACCTCATTCATAAATTACAGTTTGAAACATGCAATTGCCTGGTGGACATTTCCAAATTGATACTATATCATAATTCTGTATAACAAAAAGAAAGGGAATCATTCTAATACCCTTAATTCCAAAGCTATTTACATTGGTAGACACTGGCTACTTTATGCCTGCCCTCTTCCAGTGAGCTACCAAAATTTCTCTGTGTAACACATTGCTTCATCCAGCAAAATAGATCCTGATATCTGAAATGTACTCTTAGTGTATCTCACTGAGATTTAAAAGAATAAATCTAATCTGCTTGTATTTCCTTTCATCCTCCTCTACCCTTTTACTGTGCTGTTACCTATTTCTAGGAAGCAAAATAAATATTCTGGAGAAGTAGAAACGATGTAATAGGTAGAGCTGGATATCTTATGCATATGGAATAAACACTCTACCACCCAGCTATCTCTCTAGATATAAACTCTTGGACTCTGGGAATGCCCATCCTCACTGTCTCCCTTTATCTCTGTTCAACTACCATTCATATCTTAACTTAAAAAGCATCCTTTACTCTCAACTCTCACTGTCACTCTGTCACCAAACTTTTGCTTTGTGTAGATGATTGATCTCTTCTTCTATGAAGTATAAGCATATTTTCGTTATATGAGTCACTCTCGCTATAGATTTTCTTTCCATACTGTATGCCTAATGAGGATGAGGAACATGGTTTCTTTACTGATCTCTGTTTTTCTGAAAAATTTATATATGTATATATATACATATACATATATATCCTACAACTTCCCTATTTGATAATATATTTGACAGTCTGTATGAGAAGTTGCTTGTTAAATATTACTATGTCAGATGCATTATTACAAATTGAACTTACTGCATTCTAAATTATTATTATAGTCTTACATTTACGAAAGCTCTAAATTTAGTCAAAAGTACAAAATATGCTGACATGTAAATATACGTTCACATTTGTAATATCAAATGTATTATTCACTTAAATTTCAATGTAACTGGAAAGATTTTTACCCATCTTTCAAAGGATTCACTTTAATCTCTCATGTCTTCAGCTAAAGATATCTTACATTTGTGCAGACTAAAACCACCTCCCTCTTGGCAACATTTCATTTTTGTCAATATTTAGAGTCTCTATTTCTCTTTAAAAACTGCATAGAGACATTAAAATATTTCTCAATAAATTTGCCTTTATAGAAGACAAATTCATAATGATAAGTTGTGGGTTGTGGAAAAGGCTCATAGAATGGTTATGACTTTAAAAGTGTGAATAATGTTACACTAAGTCTGAATTGAGAAAGTCGGCCTCACATTTTGCTTCTGTGCAGGGTGATCAAAAGAAATGTATGATGAGTGCAGTTTTTCTTTTCTAATGTCATGCTAACTTCCTTTCAATAGGGTATTTTAAGCAACTAGCTTTTGTTTAGCATTTGATGTTAACCATACCTTGAGTCCTATGTTGGAGGTGAAAATTTAATGCTTCTTGGAAACTCATAGGTGGTGGATAAAATTGCTATACAAGCTAATCAGTACAATTTTGTGATAAGTGCTTTTGAAATAGCCTCCGCACGCATGGCGTGACTTTCCAATGGCTTTTAGTTACTTAAACAAGGTACACAAAATAATAAAAGAGAAAATTTCAGAAATAAACCATTTTTAGGTTTTAAATTATAAATCATGCTGACTAGCCTAATTATGTTTTCCAACTAGCATCTGTGTCCCACCCCGGGTTAGAATCATTGCTTTGTTCAGTACATTTGTATTGTACATGATATCTTCCCTTTACTTATTATAGAACTCTAGTTAAGAGATAAAGTAGATGTCATTACATGGCTTGTATTCTACTAATCTACATAATAAATATTCCAAAGCATAAAAGTAGAATGCTATCAAATACAAATGCCACATTAAACAATTAATGAAAACCATCCTTTAACTGAAGAGAGGAGAGGTCTTGATATAAAAGGAAAGAAAAAATTATATGCTGAAGTTGCTAGAACAATAGTACAAACAAATCTATGAAACTGTGGATAAAGGAAAATAAATTCACTCCAATTTTGGAGTCACACATAAAATTGTATAAGTTACAGTCAAGATGCATGGTATGTGCTTGGTAAAGAGAGAAAATATATCAAATTAGTGAGTAAAAGATATGAACAGAAAAATTTGTTCTGACTCCTGAAACATGTTGTGCCAGAAAGCATCGAACATACATGAATACTTATATTAACAAATGGTGCTGGTTCAACTGGCAGTCAGCATGTAGAAGAATGCACATCAATCTATACTTATCTCCCTGTACAAAGTGCAAGACCAAGTGCATCAAGGACCTCCATATAAAACCAGATACACTGGATCTAATAGAAGAGAAACTGGGGAAGACCCTCAAACACATGGGCACGGGGGAAAATTTCCTGCACAGAACACCAATAGCTTATGTTCTAAGATCAAGAATTGAGAAATGGGACTTCATAAATTACAAAGGCAAAGGACACTGTCAATAAGACAAACTGACAACCAACAAATTGGGAAAAGATCTTTACCAAACCCTATATCCTATAGAGAGCTAATATCTAATATATACAAAAAACATAAGAAATTAGACTCAGAGAAGCAAATAACCCTATTAAAAATGGGGTACAGAGCTAAACAAAGAATTCTCAAATATGGAATATGGAATGACTAAGAAGCACCTAAAGAAATGTTCAGCATCCTTAGTCATCAGGGAAATGCAAATCAAAATAAACCTGAGATTTCACCTCACACTGGTCAGAATGACTAAGATTAAAATCTCAGGGGACAGCAAATGCTGGCGAGGCTGTAGAGAAAGAGGAACACTCCTCGACTGCTGGTGGAATTGCAAGCTGGTACAACCGCACTGGAAATCAGTCTGGTGGTTCCTCAGAAAATTGGACATAGTACTACCTGAGGACCCAGTTATACCACTCCTGGGTATATACCTAGAAGATTCTCCAACATATAACAAGGACACTTAATTTCTTAAGTTCTTTGTTTATATTGGATAACATGCTCCTTTATGTTCACAGCAGCCTGATTTATAAGAGCTGGAACCTGGAAAGAACCCAGATGTCTTCAACAGAGGAATGGATACAAAAAATATGATACATTTACACAATAGAATACTACTAAGTTATTAAAAACAATGACTTAAGGAAATTCTTAGGCAAATGGAAAGAACTAAACAATATCATCATGAGTGAGGTAACCCAATCACAAAAAAAAAAAAAAAAAACACATATGGTATGAACTTACTGATAAGTGGATATTAGCCCAGAAGCTTGGAATAACCAAGATACAATTCACAGACCACATGAAGCTCAAGAAGAAGGAAGACCAATGTACAGATGTTTTTCCAGTCCTGCTTAGAAGGGGGAACAAAATATACACGGGAGGAAATACAGAGACAAGGTGTAGATCAGAGACTGAAGGAAAGGCCATACAGAGACTGCCTCACCTGAGGATCTATCCCACATACAGTAATGGAAGAGTTAGAGAAAGGGCCAAAGGAGCTGAAGGCATTTGCAAATCATTGGAAGACGAACAGTATCAACTGACTGGACCACCCAGAGCTGCCAGGGACTAAACCACTAAGCAAAGGGTACACATGGAAGGATCCATGGCTCTAGCTTCATATGTAACAGAGGATGGCCTTGTTGGGCATCAAAGGGAGGAGAGGCCCTTGGTCCTGTGAAGGCTAGATGCCCCAGTATATGGGAATGCTGGGGGGAGGGAGAGGCAAGAGTGGGTAGGTGGGTGGGGGAGTACCCTCAAAGAAGCAGGGGACAGTGGATGGGATTGTGAGTTTCCAGCTGGGAAACTGGGAAAGGGGATAACATTTGAAATGTACATAAAGAAAATATCTAACATAAGAAAACGAACAAAAAAGGAACACAAAAGCAGCACAAAGTCATTTGCTAAAAGTTAGGAATGGGGATTCAGATTCAGGACTAGTTTTGAACTGAAAAGTGTAAAAAATGTTGGGCAGATTGTTTCTGGTGATAAGAATGACCACTACATGTACAGCAGATGGGAGGAGCCTAATGAAAGCAGATTCACGCACAGCAGGCTTTGTGTGCAACAAAACTAAGCTGTCTCTAAGAAGATGCTCAATGGAAACTGGTCACTAAAGACCTGGTGAAGCACTAAGCCATAAAGACTCTAGAACACATAAACAAAGTACTGTATCATTATACCACAAAGGGTTTGGTAAAGCCGGGTGTAGAATGTATAGCAAAGAACTCTTACTCTCTCTTTCTCTCTAAAACTATGAACAAATTAATCTTCCAATGATATGGCAACATAATCAAAAATTGGGGGGGGGCAGTCATCTTGTTTCTGATATTTCTATAAATGTTTGATCCTAGAAGTGAAAACAGTATTTGGAAGATGAAGGGTTGAAAGTTAAAGCCCTATTAACAATGTAACAACAACTTGTCCCTCTTAAACCTGTTCATTGTAAAAATTAATATGTGAAGTTTATAGTTTTATCTTGTCTCTTGACTAGAACCTTATTTAGTTCATCAAGGCTCATATACTAACCTAGTGCTTAGTCTTCTTTGTTCACCTTTTGAAAAGGAATTCGCCAGGGGTAGGCATGTCCACTACCAGTGAGCTTTATTCCTAGCTCTGGATCATTTATAATGGGAAGCTTAATCTGGACATAATGAAATGTTGGAAGTTATTGACTATTTCTGGCACACTAACATTCCTTAAGCTCCATTCAAAAAATTAAAAACAGAATATCCCAGGAAGAGTTGGAGGGAAAGAGTGCGGGTAAATACAATCAGGATGCATTGTACATTATTTTCAAAGAATAAAAATTAAAATTAGAAATCAAACATAAGAAGATTGAAGTACAAGAACCTGCATTTACCTCAGCAGGGCTTCAGAGAGAGGAAAGTGAGGTTAAAATGACAGTTTGCTATTGTTTAAACCACTAAAGCTTTGAAACGTATTGCTATTCAATAAAGTCTGACTTTCAGAAAGACAAAAATATCAATGAAATAATACAATAATCAAAAGGATAATTTATAATTAAACTATTCTTCTAAGGGTGTCCTATGGGGCAATCCAAACAAAATATCTTTCATCTATCAAGTATTCTAAACCATGAATGTTTTCTACTGCCTTCCCTCAAGCCATTGACTCTATCATGGCTCAGTTACTTAAGACCGCACAAAGAGGAGCCTCCTCCTGTCCTAACACCACACATCTAGTACTTATCTAGCATTTATCACTATGTTGTTCACTTCATTTCATCATTCAGAGCATCACACGAAGGATGAATATAACACACTGAAAAGTTTTCAGTCAGAGACCTGATACATCTTCTGTTGCAGTATTGTTTTGGTTTAGTGTTAGTTATTGTTGTCAGTCTCTTATTACTTATAAATCAAACTATATTAAATAAAGTCTATATGCATATAAATTTATATGTATGTTTGTAATATGCTTATATATGATGTAGCATTATTGAAAGTTCTAGGCATTCACTGGTTGTCTTAAGATATCATTATGGATAATAGTTTTTAGACAATGGACTTATAGATGTCAAGTTTTTTAATGTAAAGTTCACAAGAGAATTGTAAAGGTTTAAGAGAAGAGTAGCTGTAATCGAAAATAACTGAATATAGGAGTGTGTGGAATCTATGAAGTCACAAAGTTACCATGAAGCAAAGAATGGGATGAAGAAAAAAATCATAGCTAAAATAGAGAAGAGAAACAATCAAGAAATATTTTTGTAATATAAGTTAAATGACTCAGATAACTGGTTGCTGGTTGAATTTACAGAACAAAGCAGAGTCAAAATCAGTCTACAGTTTCATGTTTTGGAAGTTATGAGGATCCTGGTCAGTTTGGTAACAAATGGATGGTAAGTTTAAGATGCTGGTGTGACAGCAGATGGATCATCCAAAAGGTTGTTGAAGATGCATCTTTTGAGTTCAAGATAGATTGAGGCCAAGGATAAAAGCAGGCTAGATCACATTAGTTCCTAAACTATGCCCAGGGATAGATTAGATTATTCAAGGAAAGTGTATAGGGTAGGACTAGAAAGGCAAATGACAAAAACCTGAATCTATCATCTGTGAACTGACATAAACACAGTTTAAATGTACTTACATTGTCAGCCAATACCATTCTTTAGTGAACTGATTTATCTAAGCTAAAATATAAAGGTCTAGAAAGCTAAAAGCCTGAAAACTTGAGATCCTATATGCTACTGTCTTTCTTGCTAATCTATAGAGGCACTGAAGGGAAATATCTGCCCCCCTTTGAAGGGAAATGCATTATCCTATACTAAACAAAAAATAGTTCTTTTCTGTAAAGTCTAGAAACTACGTTATTATTTTCTTTTAGTACCATCTGTAAATCAAAGAAAACATTATTAGCTGTCAAAATTACATGCCAGTATTTGTAGCTTGTATTAATCTACATAAAGCTGAGCCCAACTTAAATTTTAGAGTGACAAATAAAATTTCATATATTTATCATATATAATATGTTTTAGCGAGCACATGGATTGCAGATTCTCAGTCATTTGGCTTTAGATCAGCAATGAAGAAAACAAACATGATTCTTTGCATACTGCACTACCTATTCACACCTACACCAGGAGGTCATGATAAGGACAAGTGTAAAAATACTGCCAAACTAAAACTACTTAGACTCCGTTCATTTCTGTTATAATTTTGGCAGCTCCTTTATGTTCCAGTGGCCAATGGATGACAAGGAATTTAAAAGCCTTTTCACTCTGAATAGCATTAGTAAAAGATAAATGCTATGCTGGATAATTCATCATGAATGGTTTCTTTTTCTTTATCTGAGAAATGAGTGGGTTGTTGTTGTTGTTGTTGTTGTTGTTGTTGTTGTTGTTGTTGTTAGTGTGTTTCTAGTTCAGAACTAACTTTACTTCAGCTTTATTTGTCACCTCAGCAACTCTTCTGTCCAAGTGCATTTGGCTTTCTGAATTCTAACCTTGTTTCTAGTTGTTGCTGGGATGTTTAAATCTTTCAAAAGTTTTTGAATGAAAAGACAGACAATAATATACTATTATTAGTTCTTTATTAACGTGATGAATATCTATAAGGAGGCTTAGTGTATGATTTGTGGCAGATTGAATAGGAGGAATTGCTTTTTCTGGAACTAGAATGTCTGGCAATTGCTCCCAAATATGCCCATACCCAAAGGTAGAATTGATTATCCAAGAAATCTATGAATGAAAATATGGAGAAGTAAATGCAAGAAAGTATTTTACTTATGTTAAGTTTTCTATGGCTTTAATATGGCTATGATTAGTTTTGAGCATAGCCATTTTACTTCAAAATAATAATGAAGGAACGTGGCCATTGCGGGAAAAAGGAGGTATGGCAAATATCAGTTATAGCTCATAAAGTACTAAACACTCTTAAAACAGTAAAGGTGACATTCTCTCTTTATATCCTGTTCTTTGATGGTTTGTTGTTCTCCTAATATGATGTTCGGTTGCTTGGTTGTTTGGTGGATTACAATTTTATCTGGTGGAAACATTCAAACTGCTGATTTGTATATATTGTGATTACAAAACAAATCATCTATCATCTACTGCTGGCCTTTAATTTATTTACTTATATATGAACATTAATTTAGGATCGAGTATGTCCCAGGGCCATAGTTCTAAGTAGATGACATTCTCCTTGGAATAAATATACCCTTATGACTGTTATATTCCCATTCCTTAACCCAAGTTAATGAGCTACTTCATCCCACTGCAGAAGCTGTTCAAGCCATGTTGCCACATATTATGTTCAATGGGGTAGATAGAATCCCAAAATTGCAAAGCACGCTTTTTTCTGTTCTTAATTCAAGTACTTATCCATAGTTTGAGCGATGGTCTGTGTATATGTAGATGACATGGATTACAGTTCCTACAAAATTTTTGAAAGAACTCTTAATCTCAGGATCCATATTTATGGGGAAGAGATCACAGATGGCAGGAGTAATATAATGGCAACAAGATCTATAAAATGAGTTTTTCAACAGCATTTGATCACACATAATGATATTCCTGCCTTGAGCATGTTATGCTTATAGTTGTCCTGAATTTCTACCATAAAGAGTTATAATGACTGCTGCTGTAAAAGAGCTTAGAGTCTAAAAGAGAATTAGTCCAATTATTTAAGAACATTTCCAATTGGCTCTTGTCTTTTAGGTGGTAGCACTGCTTGTGAAAATGTATTTACTTTTTTCAAATGGAGCATCTAAAATTGGAACAGAGTGTCCTTGACACATGTGCCATGGCTCCCTCTACCTGTTCCATGGCAGGACGGAATCATAATCAATCATTACATCCTTGCCTATCGAGACCAGCTGTGACATTGCATATTCTACCATGTATCACAGGCCAATCAACTAGAATTATAAACAAAGAAACATATTTCTAGACTGTGATGTGACTGTAGCAAATCCTCTATGAAATTCTAAAATTTCACTGATGAGCAACCAATAGTCCTTGCCATCAACCAAAAACTAAACAAAACAAAGAATCAGAGTTCACTTGGAAAGGTAGGCATGTAAAGTATACAATATAGGGGGATTTAGAAACTAGAAATGTGTACTTATATGACTTGGCAAATTATGCCAGTGATTATGGAAGAAATGTAGCATAAATTTCATAAGTTTCAGAGATGAAGTTTAAGAAAGGGTCAATGGTTGTGTTTGTAGGCATTTGTGTATGTGTGTATATTTTACATTGTCAAGCTATCCGTGCTACCCAATGTGACTTGTGGATTCAATTTCTATCAACATGCACACACACACACACACACACACACACACACACACACACACACATCACTTGAAGTTGTAGTAATGCAGGAAAATATGTACAACCAGAATGAGAGCCTACATGATAGCTTGATGATAAATTCATATTTAGACAATGAGCAGAAAAATAGTGATCTTGAGATGTCAGAGAAGAGTATAAATACCAACCATTGCATAAAAGTACTGATGTGATTTCCCAATAAGAAGGGGTGACTACTATTTTTTTAACTTCAGAATTTACAAAGTAGGATGAAAAATTGACAAAGGGTGATTGAGCACATTAATGCTAACTTTAGACCAGAGAGTTTCCAGTTTGACCTGATATTAAAAACATTCAGGAGGATCCTAGGTATTTGAAAAGAGTGTCCTCAGTGGTTTGGGTGTCCCAATAAACATTTGAGATTCAGATCCACTGCCAACCATATCCAATGATCTTAGAGAAGTCCTCAGAAGAAAGAGTAAGAGAATAAATCAAACTGAATGTCTATTATAATAATACTGTAGAAGAAAATATGCTAGGAATGATGGTAGAAAGGATTTTAATTTTTTCTCCTTTTAAAAACCTATATATTTATACAATGTGTTTTGGTTAAATTCACCCTCCATTCCCTGTGTTCAAATTCTACCCCTTCCTGCTTCCCACTCTTGACTCCCAATTACAATACTTTTTTTTGTTTTGTTTTGTTCTTGCTGAATCCACTCAGCAATGTTAGTATGTGTATGTATGTAGGGCCATCTTCTTGAGGATGGGCAACCTCTGAAGGACCATATCCCTAAAGAAAATTAATGTCAATTAAGGGAACATTCTTTGCATCTTCTGCAATAGAAAGTAGGTTCCAAACTAGAATGGCAAACATTAAAGAAGTTCATATTTCAGTGTTCCCATTTCATTGAATAAAAAAGTGTCGAGGTAATCTGCTGAATGTGTAAATGTAAGC
>BDUI01000388.1:25336-46857 GCA_002335545.1 Apodemus speciosus | reverse complement strand
GCGTTTATTATGTAGCATAATATGCATATATTACATATTGCATATATAATATATGTATATCTATATTAGTGTAGCCAAGTTATCTAGGCATAGAATCACTTGAACACTAAAATACTGGATTATACCTAGACACTGATTAACATAGATAAAGTTAGAATAGAAGTCCCAGTAAAATTTAAGCCAGTCCCCAATCAAATCCCAGATGTGCTTGCTTTTATCAATTTTATATGAATTGACAGTTTGCTTGAGCATGTTGTGTTATTTATAAATTGAATAGTACTCACTTTCCTGAATCAATTTTGATAATTATATTTTACAATGGGAAATAGATGTAAAAGATCTAACACAAACTAGATGCTAACTGATTCCTTTCTGTTTTTAAATTGTGGTTATATTAAATTCTTTTACAGTTTTATTTCTTAGTGAACTGTGTTGGTAATGAATAGTGTATTTTCTTAGAGTTTTATTTTAAGCCGCAATCCCTACCATTATATGCTTTTCCTGTCTTGTCTTAGAAAACAGAGTGCTCTTTTTCAACTTTTCAGCAGCATCATTTCATCCCCAGCCCCTTCCTAATTCCTACATATACATATACTGAACAATTCTTATACTACATAGAAAGTCCAGGCTTAGATATTAAACTTATTTTATCTAGTCGGTGTATGATGAGTAGTAAATGCGTGCATTCTTTAATTCTCTGATTAAACTGGTATGTGAAACCAGACTCAATAATAAGGCCTGCATCTSAGTCGAAATCTTATGCATCCCTTACTCACTCCCTTTTCTTTCATTCCTAAAGAAAGAACTGATGTCAAAATACAGAGATCTCCACCTCCATATTACCTTCTTACCATGGAAGGCCATGAGCAAATCTTGGCAAAGTGATTCTATTTCAGTTAATAATCATGAGACAGCTAGATGATTCATTGATTAATGAATAAATTATAATGAACAGAGAAAGTCACTTGTGTTCTTATACAGGTTGAGAAGAAGCCTGTTGTATCATCATGTTGTCAAAGGCTTAATCATGGTAAATAAAAATGTACAAAAGGTAGAGAGAGAAATAGAAACAAAAAGAGAGAGGGAGAACAGAAAAGGGGCCCAAGTTGACATGTTATAAATTTCTTTTTGGTAGTTGTTGTGGTTCTTGTTGTTTGGCTTTCATTCTTTCTTGTTTATTTATTAATTTCCATCCCAAATGCTATCCTTCCTTGGTACCTCCATCACAGAATTTCTCCCCCAGTCTCCCCTTTCCAAGAGGATTAGGTTCCATATCCCCACTGCTATGAGTCTCAAGGTAACTCACAAGATAATGGCACTAACCAGTTTACAGGGCCCAAATGAAGATCCCACCTCCAAATATTGTTACAAAGACGATTGCATATTAGCATGAGTTTTCCAGGTTATCATATGAGTCATAAAATGTATGCAAGTAAGATTGACTCAAACAAAATTAGGTAACCATCATTTGAACAAGCACTGTGGCTATGATTTCAGCATCAAGTTAGGAGCTTCTTTGTAAAATACAAAATAACAATTTGGGGAAAAATCATTGGGAGTATGTTATCCCACATGGGATTATTTAAAGATAATTAATATAGAAGCAAATATTTGGAAGCACCACCCTGAAGTGGAGAGTACAAGGGCAGCTGGAAAATCTGTAGGTGTTCATAGCAGTTCTTAATTATCTTAAGGCTTAAGTTGTACTCTGTTGCAGTTCAATAAATTCGGAAATATTCATCTTAATATTTTAAGTCTGGCACAATCATCCTTTCTAATACTATCTTCATTTTTGTACTTTATATGAACCCTCTAAACCAGCCAGCCTAGCATATTTGCTGAGCAAAAAGCCCTGTGCTATAGCTATATTCACACTGTAATCAGTCCTCCAGATATGGCATCCTCATTCCTGTGTGCACTATGATTTGATCTTTGCTTGAAATGCTTTTTCAAAGCACTCCTTTATCTACCAAATATTGATTTACTTTTCAGTGTATGAAACATTGTTTTGTGGACTATATACACAATTACAGTGCATAATTAGATAAGTAATTCTCATGTTATAATTGTCCTTAGTGATCTGGACAAAAAAATAGCTTAATCTGATCTAGATGATCGGGAAAATGGATTAAAACCTGAAAGATAAGATTATCCAAATAAATTGTTAGAAAGGGCAGAACAGAGAAGAGGAAACACCATACACAGATAGAGTAAAATAAAAAAAAAAAGGTTGTCACAATTAAAAATCTGGAAGAAACATCCAGAATTGGATAGCTTTAAGGCATAAATATAAGACAAATTAATATGAGACCAAAGAGATACCTCAATGGATAAAGCTATTGTTGTGCAATCATGAAGACTAGCATTCTGATTCCTAGCACCCACATTAATATCAGGCAGGCATAACAGATGCCGTGGACTCCTAATAGTCAGAAAGCTTAGTAAGTGATCCCTGGTGAACGATGACTAGCTAGACTAGCCTAGTCATTGAGCTTCAGGTTCAGCAAGAAGCTCATTCCTTGAAAAATGGTAAGCAGCCCATGAAGATACCCAACATCCTCTGTCCTCCAGAAGATATATGTACACACATATGCTTGTATATGTATACATATATGTGTGACCCACACACAAGTATAGACACCTGGGAAAAGAAATAGATATGATTTAGTGTTGTATCAAATTTGAAACTGATAATGCCTAAATTGCTAACCTCAAGCAATACATGTATAGTAACTATTCACTGAACATCAATACCAAGAGGAGAATCAGACTTGGAATAAATAATTATATTAGCTTTATAGTTTTTATAGTTTTAAAATAGCTAAGTTAAACAATACATAAAAGCTCAAAGCATATTAAGAGGACTTAGAATATTCTCTATGCCTATTMAAACGTTTCCATTCATCCACTAGTTGCTTGATCTATCACCTCTACAAGATACCACCATCCTGATCATCCTCCCCCAGATAGTTATTGTCTTGATCGTGTCCCCTGCTCTTCATATTAAATGTGTCATATTTCTATAAGTATAAATTATATTCTATGAATGTAGGGATTCCTATTAGATAAAGGCAACCTTGATTTGACTACTACCACAAAATTATGTATGTCGAAAGACATCATTTTTAATGTTTTTTTTATTTTCTGAGATTGTAATATAATTTTCTCCTTTTCTTTTCTCCACCAAAATCCTCCTGCTCTCTTTCAAACATATGGCCTCTTACTCTTTATTCTTACATATGTTTGTATATGCTTTCAAGTCTGACCATTTGGTACTGGATAAACAATTGGTTTGTTCTTCCCTGAGGAAGTCTATGTATCTATCCCCATCACAACATTCCATAGTTGCCTATAGTTTTTGTTTCTGTATGACTGAGTCCCTGTGAGCTTTTGTGCTGTCCACTGTAGCATATCAATTATTGTCATCCATGCTGAGATCCTTTTTCCTGTTATAAAGTGAAAATATAACATCCCTCCTGCTAAATTGATATAAGAACATGGCCATGTATTCTAATCTGTCCAGAATAAGTTTATTCACCTGGTAAAATATCAGTCCAATCTTGAAAAGTCATTTCAGAAATCCATTATAATAAATAATATGCAAGGAAACCAAAATGCATCATGTATATAAAACACTAGATTAACTGATGGTCGGCTCTGTTGTCATTATTATTGTTCATTTTGTAATAATCTGAAAGTACCATAATTTCATATGACAGCTAATTCTTTGCATGATGTCACAAGTAGGAAAATTATGTCCTCTTTTCTGTACTTTTTAATACAATTAAAATTTACTTCTTTCTCTACTTCTGAGAACAGGCGTTAACATATTTGTTTTCCCCCTAGCTGGAGCTTAGCATCTACTTTTAGACAACATTATATTGTAGTCAGTCTCCTGTGTTTCACAAATTACAAATTAAACTATAAAGTTCACAATATGTGTTGGTTTACACATTTGTATGTGATGTGTGCGTGCACATGTGTGCATGTACAAGTGTTTATTAATCATGTTTAAAAAGAACACTCATTTCTGTTGGTATTTACCATATATTGATCATTATGTGATCATTATGATACAAGAAATTATCTACTTTGGGTCATGAAGCATTTGTAGTAATAGGCATACTCTTAGCAAAAATAAATAAAAATCAAATCTCTTTATGTTGCTTTATGATTTTCTACGCACCCAACACTAGTGCATCTCTGAACTCTATGTAGTTTTCTGCCACCTCACCAAAAGAACAAGAATATTTATTTTGTTTGCATTAAAAAATATATAGAGTGAGGTGAGTGAAGAAGTGGCTAGATGGCTAAGAACACTTATTAGTAGTGGAGATAACCCAAGCTTGGTTCTCCAAACACATGTTGGTCTTTTCACACCCTCCTTATCTTTGACCCTGGGACATCTGATACCTCTGGATTTTTCAGTCATCTACACATGTGTGCAAACACACATACACATATATCCACACATACACGCAGATATAAACACAGAGACACAGATGTATAAACTACTAAAAGTAAAACAATAGAACATATATAAAGGTTTATTATTTATCTACTTTCATGAAGTATTTACTAATGAAATCAAGTTGATAATGTCTGTAAGCATATGGTAGGTGTAATTGGCAACATTTTAATCCTTTTTACTTATTTTTAGTTTTTATTTATTAGTTTTGTTGGCTTGTTTTTTGTTTGGTTTTATGTATTTACTTTTCATCCAGTTCACTGCTCCCTTCCTGACCACCCCCTCCCACAACCATTCCCCCATCCTCCCTCCCCTTCTCCTCTGAGCAGGTGGGACCCCTCTGGATATTTCCCCTACCCTGACATTTCAAGTTTCAGTGAGACTAGGCTCTTCCTTTCCCACTGAGTCCAGAAAAGGCAGGCAGGCCAGCTAGATGAACATATCCAATGCACAGGCAACAGCTTTTGGAGTAGCCCCTGCTCCAGTTGTTTGAGACAATTACATATATGAAGAGTCAAATTCAAAATGGCTATTCTAGTTAGTTTTCCTTCCATACCTCTCTTAAGACCCAGTTGAACTTTATGTAGGCTAAGAAAAAATTCACTTCCTTGATGAATTAAATTTAATCTTCTCTTATTTTACCCTTATGCTAAAACTATAATGTCAACAAGAGTACTGTTTTAGACAATACAGCTAAGATTTGGTATTTTTATATCAAATATTCAACATTTATATAGGACAATGTAACCTGTTTTATCTTTTATTTATTTATTATGCATTATAAACTGAAATTGTGATACACTGATTTTTTTTCAGATAAGATGTGGTATCCTGCTTATATTTATTCACCCTTTGTACCATCTCCTAACTTCTGCCAGGAACCAGTCTCTGAATCTCTTATTTGAGATATCTAGTTTGGGAAGAAGGGGTTTCTCTTCATCTCCATCACTTTATCACTGTACCCTTCAAGTTATTGAATTCCAAACTATTTAGCCAAAGAAACATTTCAGGATATAAAGTAAATGTGACATGCAGGGATAAATGTAGCCTGGCTCAGCACAACCTTTCAAGATATTTAATTCCTCTTGATGGAGAATATGTGGCTTTTTTTTCCTTATAAAAAACAACATTTAATTGGGGCTGGCTTACAGGTTCAAAGGTTCAGTCCATTATCATCAAGGCAGAAACATGGCAGCATCCAGGCAGGCATGGTGCAGGAGGAGCTGAGAGTTCTACATCTTCATTGGAAGGCTTCTAGTAGAAGACTGACTTCCAGGCAACTAGGGTGATTGTCTTAAGCCTCACTCACAGTGACACACCTACTCCAAGAAGGCCACACCTCCTAATAGGGTAACTCTCTGGGCCAATGATATACATCACATTCCACTCCCTGGCCCCATAGGCTTGTTGAAACACAAGAGTCTATGGGGGCCATACTTAAACAAAGCATAATGCAAAATACATTTAGTACAACGGATGTGGCTTTTTACCCAGTAATGTTCATTTGTATAGAAGAAGCCAAATTTTTGTGTATTGCTGCTTGTATATAGTCGTTTATTCTGAATTTCTGAAAGAATTCTGAATTAATGCCCATGTGATAATTTAGAGACCAATATGAAGATGTATTTGATTCTGAGAATAAATCTACTCCCACTAGAGGATGAGTTCTCTGATGGCCTGAATAGCTGTCTAATTTTTCTTTAGTTTCTGAAAAAAAGTGCCATTATAAAAGAGTTTGATAAATAGTTTCTGATTTAATGGATTTTTTTTCTTACATTCTAGATTAGAACTCATGGCCTCCGAATTCCAAGACTACTGAGTATATTTTTTAGAAATTCTTTAAAAATTTTAGGCATTAAACCCAGGATCTTGTGTATACTACACAAATATTATAACTTTGAACTATTTCCTACTACTAAACTTTCATAGATTTTTGTTGTTGTTTTGATTTGCTTTTGAGATTTTCAAATGTATTCTCACTATATTACCTGGGCTAGCTTCAGTCTCTTCAGTATCTGAGATTTAAAGCACCTACCATTTTTCCCAGCTCTTGAAAAATACTTTCACAGTTCCATCATATTTGTTAGATTTATAATTCTGGACTCCTTGTAGATAGGAACAGTACGCATCATGGGCAAGCCTTGGAACCAGTGGCATAGCCAAGTAATTGTTGAAAATGAAAATCTAGCCAAGCAGGTGTTGTCTGACTATAACATCAAATCACTTATGATTTTTTTTTCTCTTAAGGTGTTGACTGAGAGCTAAATAAATATAATCAGTCATCCAGGCTTAGCGTAGACTCACATTCTATCTTATATAAAGTCTTCAACAATCACAGTCTTATACAATCTTCATAAACTATTTGACATGTTCATATTTCTTGTCTGGAAAATGAGTATGCAATCATGTACAGTTTGTCCATTCCTACATGTCTAAAAATGCCACTTTGTTTGTTTAGATTAAGTTTTGGACTATGTTAATAAGACTTTTGGGCTCTATAAGGTTCCTATTCCAAGGCATAATGTTGTTTCTGTCTGTATTTGATTTCTAGCAATGAGAAGTTTAGAAGATTCATTTTGTTAAAATTGCTTGTAGAGTTAGCACCAAGGTTAGCATATGAGCTAAAGAGAAACATAACTTTTATTCAATGTCACATTTCTTTCATAAATTTCAAATAAAATGGTTCTAAACACATAATACAGAAGTAGAGAATATTTTCTAGACAAATCACTTTTCTTAATGCTATGAGATATGTAAAACTTATAAAGTAGATCACAAATTTGAGTCTAGTCTATTTAGCCTGTGATTATAATCCTGTCCTGTAAACAAGACATGCTCTCATGGTTGTCCCCTGTGACTGGGTAATAATGTGCTAATGTTATCCCACCATCACCACAGAGTTCCCAGTGAATAATATCCCTCTCCTAATTGTTAAGGTTGTTAAATAATTCCAAAACTCTCCTCAAGGCAGCTGCTTTGTGCTCACTCGGGAGTTAAACACAGGAAAGGCCAACATTTTCTTTTATTTGTCTGCCTGCAGACACAGATGTTGTTTGTGTTGTCTAGAAGCACAAAATATGCTCTAAAATATCACTGCTGTTTTCAATGAGTCAAAGTGACATGATGGTAGTGATGGAAATCCATAAGAATTAGTACAAAGTGGAATCATATTTCAGGCGGAGGTATAAAAATACATTAAATTAGCAGAACAATGATGAGCTAATATACGCAGACTTTAAGGGTCCCTTTTCAGGCTGTCAGTGATGGAGCAAATGCCCATTGTCTTCTGGCTGCCATATCCCTCAAAGTATTTTGGCGACTGGCTGTGAAAATGCAGATGGAAACAGCAGCAAACTGAATGAAACCCCGCAAAGCAAGAAGCAGGAAGTTCTCGCCTCAGCCACATGCACATCTCTCAAATAGGAGCTAGGCTGTGAATTTGAATGGGCTACTTATAACTTTATATGCTCTGTGAGGTGATTAGGGGCTGATGTTAAAATTGTTCTGAGTTAGCTTTGCCATTTAGCATCCTTGCAGCCTTAGACAAGTCATTTCATTTCTTTGTGAGCCTCAGTTGCTCTTTGGAAAAACAGGAGTAATAATAACAGCTTTTCTCTGAGAACATACTGTGAGGATTAAATATGATAACATATGTTTCAAGGCCTGGTACGTGAAAACACTGAATACACATTTGGATTTATTTTCTTCTTATCCTAATATGTGACACCGTGCTCTTTTGTAGCTTGACCTCCAATTACTTGTGGCCAATGACTGTGGAATAAGTATTTAACTGAGAGACACTACAGCAGACGATTAGAGTAAAATCTTGTGTTTCATTTACTTATGTTTTTTTGGGAAGCAAAGGTAAATTAATTTCTCATTTTCCACAGCTAATAGTGACCTATTTAAATACACATTTTAATGGTAAGAATATAATGTAGAGAACCACTATCAAAAACATTTTTTCTGTTCTTATCTACTATACTCTAAATAAAAAACAAACATTAATTATAAAAATGTTTGAAAGCTATGGTAGTCTGCTGTGTATTATTTCCCTTTGGTTAATATTGAATGGTGTAATAACTAAGTCATTCTATAGACTTATGTTCAACTCTGCCATTTAATATATATATATATATATATGTATGTATATAATTAAGAAGCTTACAGAAATTAATAATATACAAAGGAAACATTACTAGTGGCACATGATTTTAATCTTCACACATGAGAGGCAGACGCAGACATATTTCTATGAGTTCAAGGCCAGTCTGGTCCATGTAGTAAATGTCTCAGTTCATAAAATTATTAACTCCCTGATGTAGAAAGGTATATTTTCAGGGTTGTTTTAAGCATGGTCTCCATTTTGACTGAGTTAGCACTAACCTTTCTTTTATTCTTCTTTGAAAGAGTTATGCATATAACCACAGTGAATAACCAGGATTGTGAGAGAAATTATTTACACAATAGAACCAAAGCATCTAACACCTTAAAGTGGATGGAGTCACTGATATTAAATCTATGTGGTCAGTCATGGTACTTTATCACTGAGGGTCCATAAATCCTCTTTGTCATGGATAGGATCAAACTGAATTTGTTAGTCACTGTAGCATTCATTAGTCTAACAGTTCAGCACACAGCATTTAAGCTGTCCTGATTCCACTGGAGTGACTGAAAGCAAATGACAAAAACTTTGAAAGGAATCTGTCATTTCTCTCATTCAAGGCAGTTTGTGAAACAAAACCCATTAGCCTGTTCTATAAACTTGTTTTTTGTATAGCTCCCAGTGTTTGACTAAAACATTTGAATTAGATAAGCAGAAAATATTTTAATCATCCCCTTGTGTTTTCCAAACCATTTTGTTAAAATATAATTGACATGTATAAATTATGTACATTTAAATGTGAAATTTCATAAATTTGATATATGTACATAATCCTGAAAATATGAAATCATCATAGTGAGCCTAAATATCACCCTCCTAAATTTTATTCTTGTCTTTCTGTATTGTCTTTTTACCCTTCGATTTCTAGTTACCCACCAGCAAGCAACAACTAATCTGCTTTCTGTCACCATGGGTTACTTTGCATCTTCTATAATTTTTCATAAGCAGAATCCTGAAGCATTTTGAATATTTGTCTGACTTATTTTTTTACTTTTGTTTTGCTGTATTTTTGATATGGCTCTAATATATAGATAACGATGGCCTTTATAACCCTTCTATGTATTATTTACAAAATACCTGACCAAACCCTGTGAACTATAAGCTACCTTCCTGAGAACATACACCCACAGGTGGAATAGTGTAATGGTAGCCCAAATGTTTTGAGAGTAACCAGCCACTTTTTGATTGGCTATAAAGCCCACACTCTTGACAAGAAGCCCATTCCTGACACTGTTAATGAAGACAAGAATCTAATATGGCTAGATAGGTCATTAGCCTTAGGGGAAAGCTACTACTAGTATTCTCCTAAATAGACATAGCATTAAAATTACTCAGTCCATCTCTCAACCAAGAAGCTTCTTTTTGTAAAGATTTTTTTTTTATTTTATGTTTGAGTACACTGCCACTCTTCTGACACACCAGAAGAAGGCATCACATTCTATCACAGATGGTTGTGAGCCACCATTGATAACTGGTCACATTCCTTCCCCCAAAGCTCAAGGAACTTCACAGAAGAGGGAACTAAAATGTTATATGAGCCAGAGGTAGTGTATAACAAGGAAGTAGATGCAAACAGAAACAACATGCACATATGAACTCACAGAAATTACTCAGCATTGCAGAAGATCTGCACAGTTACCAACCAGATAAAAATTCAAACATGGAAAAGGAGAGGTCGGCATGGATTTTGTATTCATGGTTGAAGAGCTAGCTATTGACATTTGATGACTACTGGGAGAAGGAATGTCAGTTTCTTTCAATGGTTTAACATTTTGTATATCAATAATACTCCATGGCAGGTCCAATGA
This sequence comes from Apodemus speciosus, assembly GCA_002335545.1. Classification (NCBI taxonomy): domain Eukaryota; kingdom Metazoa; phylum Chordata; class Mammalia; order Rodentia; family Muridae; genus Apodemus; species Apodemus speciosus. The sequence continues at coordinate 36,416 of BDUI01000388.1, read as the reverse complement.
CTGGTGTCATCAGCTATCACAAACTATAACCACTACATTTATAAAACACATAGGAGTTGGTGGGTGGGTGGGTGAACACGCTCAGAGAAGCAGGGAAACATGGGAGGGGATAGAGGGTTTCTGGGCGAAAACCAGGAAGGTGGATAACATTTGAAATGTAAATAAATGAAATATCCAATAAAATAAATAAGTAAATAAATAAATAAACGAACAAACACACAGCCACATATACGAGAGTTGGGTGGGATGAGAACATAATGTTGTGGACATAATGAGAACAATGTGTTGTTGTCCTTGTGTGGGGAGTGCTCTAGAGAAAAAAATCTGGGGAACATTTGAAGGAGATAATGAGTATGACCAAAATATATTGTTTGAAATTCTCAGAGAATGTATAAAGGCATTTCTTTAAGAAACGACCCAAGAATCTTAAGGAAAGGCTTATTTTGTGTAAAATTCAAGGGTACAGTGCACCATGGCAGGCAAGCTCTGGCAACTTGAGTATCAGGCAGTAGCTGGCATAGTCAAGAAGTAGTGGAAGATAAATGCTCTCACTCAGTGGGCCTCTTCATTTCATTCTGAACAAGACACAGGCCAGGGTAGGCCTTCCCATTTCCATTAACCTGGTACAGACAATACCTCAAAGGCATGCCCAGATCCTATCCTAATCTGAATAGTTTCTCATAAATGTACCTGGAACTTTGCCTCTTGGTTATTCTAAATTCTATCAGATTGACAGACTATGTTAGCCATCACAGATAATGGCCTCATTTGGTAGTGTAGGTTGGCATCAAATTTATGATCCCTTGCTTCCATATACACAGTGTGCAAACTGTAGTTATGCACCATGTCAGGCTTTGTTTGCTTCTTTAACTCAGGATAATTATTTTCATATTTATCCACTATAAATATTTAATATTATTTGCTGTTGCATGTGTAAATAATTTTTCTTCCCTTTTATGTCTCAGTACTATTCAACTATGTGTATGCATATAGTTTGAATTTCTTCTGTTGATGGCCTTTTTCATTGTTTCCATCTTTCATCTCTCCAAAACAAGACTGCAACAAGCATTGAAATATACATCATTCTATTCATATGCAATTTCATTTCTCTCTGGTAAATATTGATGAGTAGAATATCCTATTATATTCCAAGTAAACATTTAACTGGATATGAAGATCTAACTAATCCTAAAACCAAATTTGCTCTCAACCTACCTTAAAGACCATGGTAATGAGACTGAAATGGAATGATTTCCAGCTACCCAACACATAATCCGTGCCCCCAAGAAGCTATAACTGCCTACCTGTCCTCTATAAACCAATTAGAGCAGCCAAATTAATTAGTAAAAAGGTAGAGATCAATGTGCCATCTTAAGGAATAGGAACAAAGATATTCACTCCCTCCCTCCTGACCTTCATCTGTGTCCTGTAGTGAGGGCAAAGGATGTAGAGCAGGCTTGGGACATTTACATCTTATAAGTCAAGGTCAGGTGTGACTATTGACTATTGACTATTGACCTTCCCCTCTCTTGATAACATTGTAAAAGAAGAATTTCTGGATGTCCTAGGCTTTTCTTCGCAGGACATAAAGTTTTCTGAGAAATTACAATTTCTTATGTCCATTGATTTAGTAGTCTGGTAGATAAGGTGACTTTTAAAAAATATAATCAGTCAACTGGGCCAATTACACTATTACCAAGTTACTTGAACAAGTACTGGAACAAACCTAAGAATATACTGTTTGTCCACTTTTGCTAGCAGAAAAGTTGAAGTCCTAGCCATAATTTAATGTTTTATGTTGAAGAGAGTTCAAATGTAAAAGTTTCCGATGAATATCCAAATAGTTATTTACTCAACTTTTATTCACTTAGAGTTACATCATCAGAACTACTCAACAGGATACTTTATAAACTCATTGGCAAGGTGATCTCTGTATATTATATCCTCTGAAACTAACTAACAAGCAAAACAAAAGAAGTTTCTATTTTAAGAAAAACTTAAATGTCTTTTACTCAGTCTTTTTAACTCATTTCAATGATTCCCTTCAGTACTATACTCTATATGTATTTCTAAGGTATATTTCTAAGGTGTATTTCTAAAGAACTTACCTAAGAAGTCATTTGGCAACTCATTATAACAAATGACATTCCTTTGAGACTGTCTCCATCAAAATATCCAGAAAGCTTGCTCTACATTAGTCTAGTATTGTTATTATTTCCCTGAATCCGTAGATAGTCCTTTCCTTCTTGCCAAATTTGCAGAGCATCAGTTATTGGAAATTCATAGACAATTTAGTGTAACAGCTTCCTAATTGAATTACTAAGCATTTTGTTAAGCAAAGCCATTTGGTATGAATTATGATTATAGTCATTATATTAACCCTTTTAAGAGTTCTTTCATATTTACATTTGGCTTAAAACTTTTGATACTTAATAATTCATTGCCTAGAAATTTTTTGAAATGTGAAGTGATCTTGCTTATAAAGTTATGTGAAGATCATACAACAGTTCACATTATCTTTCTCTGTTTATGATATGTATTTATGTATACATATGAGGAAGTCCTTGATATACTTGTCTTGCTATTTATATTCAGAGTGAGATAATTGTTATAGGTAAGCAAATTAAAATGTCTGTAAGTCTATATAGTTACTATTTTTGTGTTTGTAATATTGATACCTCAACCCCTGGCCATAAAGCCCAGTTGTAGTTCTAAAAACTCACATTGACTAAGAGAAAATGACATGATATATAAATTATTAAATTATTTACTTACACTTGGAACTCTAACTAGGGAGATAAATTCTTCATCTGTGTTTACTTTGCCTAGAGCTTTTATATTTATAAAAAAAAAGATGAAATAAAGCCAGGAAATCTGAATATATAGATTTCTCTATGAAGCTAGGAGATAGGCTTATTGTCTGATGTCTGAACATAGGCAGATAAACATGTTTCAGTCTCAGCCATGCCATTTATTGAAACAATCCTCATTTCCAGGGCCCTTATTGTAGCGTGGGTACCTAAAATGTACTTTATTTTTTGATGATCTAACAGCACACAGATTTTTAATTGATTAATTAATTTTATTTACATGCCAGATGTTGCCCACCCTCCCAGTTGCCCCTTGCAGAGTTCTTCCCCCCCCCATTACCCTCCCGTTTTCCTCTGAGAGGTTGCCCCCTCATATCCCCTCACCCTGGTGCTTCACTTCTCTGAAAGATTGGACACATCCTCTTCCAGTGAGGTCAGATAAGACAGCCCATTGCTAAATAAGTGCTGGGGGCCTTGGACCAGCCCTTGGATGCTCTTGGGTGGCTCAGACTCTGAAAGTGCCTAGGGGTCCAGGTTAATTGACACTGTTGTTCTTCCTATTGGGGTACCATCCCCTTCAGTTCCTTCAATCCTTCACCTAACTCTTCCACAGGGTTCCCCAACTTCCCTCCAATGCTTGGCTGTAAATATCTGCCTCGGTCTCAGCCAGCTGCTGGTAGAACCTCTCAGAGGACAGCCATGCTAAACCTCCTGTCTGCAAGCATACTGTAGCATCAGTAAGAGTGTCAGGGATGGATTCCTGTCCAGCTTGGGGTAGTCACTGGCCGGCCATTCCTTCTGTCTCTGTTCCGTTTTTGTCCCTGTATTTCTTTTAGACAGGATAAATTTGGGCTAGAAAGTTTTGTARGTGGATTGATGGGCGTCCTGTCTGATTATTGGAGGTAGTCTCTTTATGTTCAGCATTTTGGGTAAAGTCTCTCACATTGAGTCCTGGGAGCCTCCCCCATCCCAGGTCTCTGGGACTTTCTCAAGGTTCCCCCATTCCCCACCCCAGGCAGCTGCATACCTCCATTCATTCTCCTGGCCCTCTGGGCCTTTAGCTGATTCCCTACTCCTCATACCTGATCCTGCCCCCTTTCCCCCTTCCCTTTCCCTCTCCCACTCAGGTCCCTGCTCCATCTATCTCCCATGATTATTTTGTTCCCCCTTCTAAGTGGGATTTAAGCAGATTTGCTTGGGTCTTCCTTTAACTTCTTAGGATCTGTGCTATTCAGTACTTTGGGCTAACATCCACTTATCAGTGAGTACATACCATGTATGTCCTTTGGGGTCTGGGTTACCTCACTCAGGGTGATTGAGAGATGTCAAAAAATTGGAAGATAATTTACTGTATAGGAGGCAACAATCTAAATTGAGAGACAATATATGATTTAAATCATGAGAAAAATATACAATCATGTGTCAGAGGTTCAAAGTGCTACCATGAAAGGAAAAATTACTGGGATTAAGGAAATTTAGAGAATACTTCATGAGAATGCTGAGACAGAATTCATATGCATATGTGTATCAGATATGTTAGAAATCAAAAAAAGAAGTATCTTAGGTGCGTGGCACCACAGAAACAAACACGTGTCTTTAAAAGGTGTTAGTAATAATAAATATAGTATCCCTCAATCGAGTGGAATGCAGTTTATTCAGTAGCTCCTAGTGGGCATTGACTCAGCTATCTTGACATCTTCCTCATTCATCAGAAAACAAATGCTATCAGAGAGCTGAGGAACATTTCAGAATTCATATTGTTTGCCTTTATGAGTATGTGTGTGAAGCTCTCGCAAGGATCATTAACAGTGTCACTCCTCTACCTGGAGTTGTACAGTAGATTAATGTAGTTTAAAATTTCAGACACACACAAACAGAACACAATGAGCAAACAGCTGTTCCCCATGCTTAGTGAGCACAATGGAAATGCACAATGATACCTGGAAGACTACAGTAAACAATAAGGATGCAGCACCGAAGTGTTATGAGTAGCCAGAAAATTGGACCAACACAGGTAAGAAATGAGAAATTTTTAGGGCCATTGAACACCACGTATTTGCAGTGTTCAGTAGCCCTGAAAATTTCTCATTTAAGCCTTGTTCAAAATGTTGAAATAAAGGCAGTGTGTGCAGGTTTCATTGATCAAATCTCTGCCATAGTCTAGGACATCCCACTCTCTTTTAGGGTCCCAGAGTTCTTTTCCAGGCTCTTGTCATAAGGCTGTATGTACAGCAGGTATCTCTCCTTTTCACTCTATCAGGAGCTGTTACAGTAGCTTCTAAGCACGTTCTGGTATCTTATGTGAATACATTCAAAAAGAAGAGGATCTCTAAGGTGAAAATTACTTGAGGAAATAGTTATCATTTGCTTACTCCCACACGAAACATCTTTATTCTCTTTAGACTGATGACTATTTTGGTCTATCCCTAAGTGTGATCAGTTTGTTTAAATTTCCTCTGGATTCCTATCTCAACACTCTTACATTTGACTTGATGGGATTATTTGCTGGGCTTCTTTGATATGGGCTGCTATTTTACAGACTATTGTTTTCACTGCACTTCTGAGAACATTCTTTTTGGCCTTAGCCTGATTTTTTAACTATGTTCTGGGATGTTGCCAGGTAGGCAATAGCAGTTTGTTCCAAATGATAACTGTTTATATTTCTGGGTTTAAACCCTACAGGGATTTGCTAGTGTCCTTTTCAGTATAACAAACAGATGGAGAGATCTTGAAAGTGAAATAAGGCGTAATCAGCACTTGGAAATGTGAAGAGGCTGCAGGAAGCTTGGTTATTTTATTTATGTTCTCTGATAACCACATAGTCCAATCCTACACTTTTGGAACACCCCCTCTCTCCAACCTATACCCGAAAAAAGCTGATGCGCCCTCAGCATGAAACTAAAGGTCAGGTTTGGATGATGTCCCTTTATTACTTTGTTATCACTAGGGCCTTTAAAAAGACTCTCTGTGGAACTTTTCAAAGGACATGACGCACAGTTGCAAACTCACTCTTCTCACTGCCTTGTGTAGCAGCAAACACTTGATAAAGGTTTTTCATAAAGAGAAAAGGAAATTAAAAATTGGACTAATCCTTTAAGACCAGGAAAAACCAAGGAAGGCTGTTTGGTTTTATTTTCTTGACTTGAAATTGAGTGGGTGTTCAGTGAAGCTGTGTAGGAGCATAGACACATGAACTGATTTGTTTGAAAATGTGATATCATTTACTTGTGAAAGCCCCCAAGCTGAGAAACAGAAAATTATTTCCAGGAGTGAAATTTATTTGTCTCATATTGAGGATTGCTAATTACATTCTTAGTATTTCTTACTAGGACCTGGAATAAACCATTGCATATTCCCTAAAACCAGTAATGGATTATTAAGTGGTCAATAATAGTTTTTCAATTGTGTGAATTCATTATAATGGAGTCCTGTTTGTGATAGCCTGATTGTAAACTGCTAATTTTATATTTACCAAGTAAGCATTTACATCGTTGCTTTTTTACATTTAATGTTTTAAATATTATATTTATTAGTAATTTTGATTACTCAGGCTACATTAATTCTTTTAAGGTCCTGAGATTTCTAATGATAACACAAGAAATTATTTAGCATCTGTGTGTGCTTATTCATCACAAAACAGTTTCTGTTTGATTGTTGACCAGTAACATTTTGTCCTAAGTGTCTCAGACTATAATTACAGAAGTGTAGAACAAGTTATCCTTTAGGTATGTATTTTTACAACGGAATCTGAATTTCCTCAAGTGACTTATTTTTTTAAACCACATAAATAATTAACCTTTAGTTCTATGTAATTAAAAAGGGTTGTCATGACACAAAAATTAAAAACAATAATTTTATCACTATCCATTATTTTAGAAGTAATCTATACTCTTTATATATTAAATCCCTATATTTCAAGTCATGGCTAAAATAACCATAGTCCTTGACCTCCCAGTATTTATCTAGATTGTGCTGCCTTGAAGATTCTTGGAATGTTGATGGGTACAATTTTAAGGATAATAAATCCTTGAACCTTTCAAAAGTTTAGAAATAGTAAGTCTATAAAAATGGTGATGTAGATATCATTACTGTCCTGTTCTAGCTCTGACAAATGACTTTTCCAGACTTGGCACCTAGAAATCAACATCTGCATTCAGATAGAAAGTGCTGTACATCAATTTATTCAGCACCTCAATATTTAAGTAATTCATTTCTTCTCAACAATAGGGTGATCTAATGTATCAGAATATTTCAAGCTAGTCTGATGATCCTCAACTAGTGGATACTCATGTAGCTGTCGAAGGCTAAGTAGTGATCGGTTCCATTCTATTTTTCTATCTAAATTTGAGTCATTTAATGTTTCTATGAAAATATTGAGCCATAGAGGATAACTAAAATTTCATGCATCCATTAACCTTGATGGCCTCTTGGCTTAGATATAAGTAAAAGAATATTTCTTTTCATGTTCAACTGCTTCTAGAGGTGATACTCTTGGCTCCATCTGTAAAGATGGATTGCTTTAAAATCCCTTCAGTATCTTTATTACTTTTGATATGCCATCTCATCAGAAAAACTGTATAGAAGTATAGTAAAAATATACTAAATCAACTGTGTCCAAAGTATACTTTACTATTTCTGAAATTGTTATCTCCCCTGGTTAATTTTTAATGATCAACATGAAACAACTAAGTCATCAGAGAAGAAGGAATTTCAATTAAGGGATTAGTAAAATCAGATTCTTCTATGACCCTGCCTATAGGGAATTATCTTGACTGTTGATTGAATGTGGGAGGGCTCCGCTCACTGTGGGAAGCACCATCCTTTGGCTGGTCAGCCTAGGCCCTATAAAAAAGCTACCTAAGTCCAGTCCTCATAGTAAGTGAGCCAGCAAGCTCCACCCTTCCCCACAGTTTCTGCTTCACATGTTTATCCTGCCTTCTCTGAATAATGGATTGTGACATGGAAGTGTCATTTGAGATAAACTCTTTCTTTCTGAAGTTGTTTTATGTCATGGCATTTATCACAGTAGCAGGAAAAAAAGCACCAAATATTCATTTACATACTTTTAGACATTTAATAATTGGAAACACAGGATATAGRTTATTATCTGCTTTGTTTTACATGGTGTACTTTTTTGGATTGTTAATCTATTCCTTTTACATCAAAAATCCCTTCCTTTATTCCTTTATTAAAAGCAATTAATATTTCGCTGTGTAGATTATATTACAGATGGCTTATTCACTTACCTCTTTAGAGACAGTTGCATCCTTTTTACTTTTTAGCTATTATAAAAATGAAGCACCAATAAACAAATGCATATATACTTTTAATTTGAACCAAAGTTATAATTTCTCTGTGATAAGTGTCCAGGAGTACAACTTCGCTCCTGGTTAGTACAAATCTAATCAATGGAAAACTACTAGACTAATTTCGAAAGTAGCATACCATTTTATTTTTGTCCTCAGTGTATAAGACTTGTAGTAACGTTCTATAATTCTTAGCACTTGATGAGTGTGATTCTTTTTAAAAATGGTCCTTATGGTCTCATATATTTGAATGTTTAGGCACCAGACTGCAGAACAGTTTGCAAAGATTAAAAAGATTAGGGGGTGTGTTCTTGTTGATTGTCAGCTTGTTGGAAGAAGTGTGTCACTGGAGGTGGGTTCTGAAGTTTCTAAAGCCCATGTCAGACATAGTGTCTCTCATTTTCACTGCTTGTGGATCAAAGTATATCTCTTAGCCACTTTCTATGACCAAAGCCTGCTTATCACCATGCTCCCTGCCATGATGATAATGAACTAATCTTCTGGAACTGAAAGCAAGCTCCCAAAAAATTTTGTTCTTTCATAAGAGTATCTTAGTCATGATGTCTCTTCACAGAAATAGAACACCAAGCCACTAAGGAATTTCTTGTGTTGTTTAAATTTTTGTTTGTTCATTTGTGTTTTTGTAATCTATACTAGACAATGTGGTTGTATCACATTGTAGTTTTAGTTTGTATTGTACTGATGACTAAGCAGTAATAATCTTTTTATTCATTTATTGGCCATTTTATATCATTTATTGTGAAATATCTCCTCAAACCTATTATCTGTTTTAAAATTTACACTTTTGCTCTTGTAATCTCTTGAAAGACCATAAAATATGTTTTTCTGAGAATAAAAATTAGAAACATTTTCATGAGACTGCAGACCCTTACTTGAACCTCTATACACTATTTCATTCTTGAAGTTTAGTTTCTCATGTTACCAGTCTATCCATGTAAACCATAGGTGTTCTAAGAGTGTACATTTATTTCTTTTGTAGATAGCTCTTTGTTAAGAGCAGATCTGTAAGAAGCCCAGTTGAACTTTATCTCCTCTAGGGAATGTGCAGCATTTTAGGTAACAAAGTTATATGTGTAAGGCTAAAAACAACCACTAAGGGTACATTGAAGTGCTTGTTAAATAATGTATCCTATGGGAATTTTAAGCAGAATGCAGGCTTTTGTGTATTTAAGAAAATATTCTGCAATAATAGCATTGACTTCAAGAAAGGAAAGTAAGACAGTTCAATGAACATCACTTAGGGTGATAAGTAAAATATTTCTTTCTTTCTCTGATTCTTCATAAACCCGCTAGCCTTCTCTCCTTTAACACTTCATAAAAAGAAAACTCAAATTTTGCTTGGATTTTTCTCAGTTTAGGTTGTCTAACTTACTTAATTTACAATACTTATGATTTAGTTTTTGCTTTCAAAATGACATATAATTTGAACAGAAAAGAAATTGGTTATCCTGTGCAAGTTTTGATAATCTTAAATGACATTTACTTTGAAGGAACAAATCAATGCTCAAATTTCCTTTTGAGTTGGAAAATAAATCTCTTCAACAAAAAGTGGAGTCTAGCTATACATGTCAGTGCCCCCTGGGGAAAAAAATCTTATTCCAGTGTTTCATTAATCTAGAATGGCAAATGGTCATCTATTTATTTGTATTTGCTCATCCATTTTCAATAAATGCCATGACTCTGATATGCATATTAAAAATCTGTGGAAAGTCACATCTCATGTGCTATCACTTGAGTGAAACTAAATATATGCCAATTTTAGGCAGGGGGAACTAAGTTTCCTAATTAGGTCCCTAAATCTATCAAAAATATATAGAGGTACTTCACAACCACTCAGAACAGATATTTTCTTTCTCTTTCTCCAGAGTTCAAGCAGGCACAACAAAATCTGTGGTAGTGCCATGGTTGTAAATTCACTGCTCTCCTTCACCTATTTCAGAGAAATCTCTAGGGCAGAAGTTTCCTATGATAACTATAAGCCTCACCTTAAAGGTCTTTTAAATGCAAACTGTGTAATCCAACTGCATACCAGATGTTTTAGATATTAAACCAGAGGGTACAGTGGGAGGGAGGGTAAGCAATCTAAGTTTTAACAAGCCTTGCAGGTGATTCTGAGGCAAGGAAGCTTGAGACCTGGTATTCTTGGGGAAGGAACGAAATTGTGTTTAAAAGACTATGTAACATTCTTTACTTGCAGCTGTAGGCTGATATGTTTATTAGCACATGGCTGTAGCAGCACCGCCATTGTACTGGTCAATAAAAACTCATAGTGAAATTCGCATAAAAACATTTCAAAATTTCTAATATTTGCATTGAGTAAAATGAACTTTTAAATGTTATTTCAGAAAAAGCATGATTTCATAAGATTTGGTGTTTTATAAGTGAAACCCTACATGTCTTTTTGTTTTTATTTTCTATATTATTTATTTACATTTCCCTTTCCTGGTTCACCCCTCCTCCTAAGTCCCTTAAGCCCTCTTCCCTCCTCCAGTTCCCCAATTAAACCCCTCCCACTTCTCTGTCCTGGCAATCCCCTACAATGCTGCTTCAAGCCTTTCCAGGACCAGGGCCCTCTCCTTCCTTCTTGGGAATGATGGAATATGTGGGTTGTGTCTTGGGTATTCAGAGCTTCTGGGCTAATATCCACCTATCAGTGACTGCCTTCCATGTGTGTTCTTTTGTGAATGACTTAACCCCACTTAGGATGATATTTTCCATGTCCAACCATTTGCCTAATAATTTCATGAATTCATTGTTTTTAATTGCTGAGTAGTATTCCATTGTACCATTGTACCATTGTACCATTGTACCATTGTGTGGTAAATATACCACATTTTCTGTATCCATTCTTCCATTGAGGGACATCTGAGTTCTTCCCAGCTTCTGGCTATTATAAATAAGGCTGCTATGAACATAGTGGAGCATGTGTCCTTGTTGCATGAT
>BDUI01000388.1:3102-13625 GCA_002335545.1 Apodemus speciosus | reverse complement strand
GGCTGTCCTGGAACTCACTCTGTAGACCAGGCTGGCCTCGAACTCAGAAATCTGCCTGCCTCTGCCTCCTAAGTGCTGGGATTAAAGGCATGCACCACCACCACCCAGTATATGGACTATATTTCTTACCCTTCTTCTAAGAGCATCTTTATCCTTGAATGTGGTTATAGGTCTAGAAACACTATTGGTGGGCACTGAGTGACATCAGTATTGTTTTGCCTGCCACCTCCTTCACAGAAGAACATCACTGTTTAGTTCCACAAACAGTGAAGGAGTAATTTACTCAGACAAATATGGAGATGGGAACACTGCAGTAGATGATAGTAGAGAAGTATTCTATTCTAAGGGTGAAGAATTATTGATCAGGTGAGCTAAATCCTTCAGAATAGGAGAGTTCAATGCCCTCACATTGAGATGGATTGTCCTGCACCTCTCAGTTCGCAGTTTTAGGATCCTTACCAGTCTGTATACTTATTTCACCACTAACCCGCTCTGAGGCTGGGACTTAAATTTTCACTGTATGCAAATAATCATATACTGAGGATTTGGGTTTGATTTTCCATAACTTGAACTCCATGGTTGCTGAGGAGAAGATGCTCTTCCACAGCCCACTCATAAAATGTTAGCCTATTTGTATATATCTGCAGTCAAACAATTGATGGTGTCACTGAGTTCATTCATTTGTTACTGTATGCTGAGATATTAGAAGTTGGTTAATTTTACAAGAAGTTCATTTTATCCTTTGCCAAATTATCCAGAGAAGTTAGAAGCAACCACGTAGCATCATCCTTTTCCTTAGTTTTTTACCAAATGTCAAAGTTGTTGTGTATAGAGTCACTAAATTTGCTGTTTTCTTAAAATGGATAGATCAGGATAACCAAATGAATCTAGCTTGATAAGTTTAATACCATGGATATTTAATGTTCCCCCATGCTATTGAGAAGAGCCTTCAGTAACTATAGGTATCAGCAGATTAGAAAGTCAGTTCCAGATACTTTAAAAAAAAAAGAGTCTGGTGGATTTCTATAAGTTCAAGGCCAGCCTGGATTACAGAGTCAGCTCCAAGCCAGCCAAGACAACATAGTNATTAAAATTTCCCAAACCCCAGTTTCTTGTTCTATAAAACAGAAAAATTACCAAGTTTATTTTGTGTGTGTGTATTTGTAGCATATGAACCAATACACACACACACACACACACACATATATATATGTGTGTGTGTGTGTGTGTACATATATACATATATATCACTTTATAGTGTGACTTCTATAATTATATATTCAGTGCATGTTAGGTGTGAATAAAGTTTATCACTATTCATTTACTATGCCTAAGTTGTGGGATAGAGGATATGGGTGACATTTTTATTATCAGGAATTATACAAGTAACCAATGTGGAATATCTGGCATTCTCAAGAAATTCTTGATCCTTGTATCCTAATTTCTGCTCATTTCAAAAACGGTAAAAATCCTTGTGTTTCTCTTACTTTAAGGAATACATCATTTTAATAGTTGAAAAATATTTTTTCTACTAAGCATAGTACAATATTAGAGGAAATACAGAGATGTGATTTTAACTAGTTAAAGTCACTGTTATTTTCCATTAACGTATAGCAGACCTTTAAGACAGAGCTAGAATCTTAGTTCCTCAGAGGTCATGCTGATTTTCATCATTGCTGAATGGTTAGGTTCTTCTATGCTATTCAACAGCTTTATAGACCAGGGAAGATCTGACAAAATTCCATCAGAGCAATGAAATCTATAACACCTCCCTGTTACTTCTACATCTCACATCCAGAAGCTGACAACATAGCATACACAGCCAATAAATACGGTACTAGTATAGCCTTGCGTGTCCCATTTTGAGGACCTAAATTGCTTCACAGGAACATCTGGAATTGTGAGACGAATATGCCTAGATGAACACCTGGAGGTCTTTAAATGATATGTAATACTTATGCCCAAATGAGGAGTTACCCTTCTGATATTTGACCATGTGGGATCATTCATGCACATTTACTAGAAGGGATTTGTTTCTTTTACATTTCTTGCCTGTGCTTTTCATGTTTTCCCCTGGTGATATAAGTTATTCAGGACACTTCTATAGCAGTGAAAACAGTTCCTTAGGAGCCATCTAAAAGTTAAAGGAAGTGTGTGAAACAATACAATGATTTGGTAATAGCTTTGGCAGGAACCCCGCCATATAACTGGCACCCTAATGGCTCTGTTGGAACCATTATGCATGTATGAGGCAGTGTAGTTGACTTTTGTAACAGCTCATTTGGAGAATTACATGGTCAGAGGAAGTGTATAAGTCATTTGGATGACTTTATGTGTGAGTCCTACATTTCTGTGATGGCTGTGATACTCTGCGAATTGAAAACCAGTCTAATGATAATTGAACATTAAGCTATTGTCAAGGTAAATAGAAAATGCATATTTTCAAATAGAAAAACCTTTATTAGTATATTTTAGTGGTAAAGTAATATCAACTGATGGTTTAAAATTGATACTCTAAAACAGGACTAAGCTTTTAAGAAAGTAAACTATTGTCATTTTCACCCTTTAGGTGTCACGCATGATGATCATTTCCACATTATCAGTATAAGTACAGACAGAATCCATGAAACAAAAAGTCTAGTAACCTTTTCTAGTTTAGACATCTTGCATATTATCCTTTGCTTGTTGTTCCTCAGTGATAGGTGCATAAGATCCAGTCACAGAGGTATCACTTTTCTATTTAGCTATCTCATTGATACAAATGTAGGTGTCCATCAGTTTCTTTTTTCAAAAAAAAAAAAATCACTCTTACTTATTCCTTACATACACATCTTTTTACATACCTGTTGAATAATGTCTTATAATTGGAAATGATTGATAGGTTGAGGTAATAGCCATTTAATGTTTCCTACAGCTATCACCAAATTTTCTCCTTAAAAAAGAGTCAGCTTATTTTTCTACTAATGCTTTATGAGGCATATCTATTTTCTCATATTCTCATCAAGGCTGGCAATGATGAAAAAACATTTCTAATACATATTCTCCTAACATATATAAAATGTTATTATGCTTTTATTATTTAATTTGTAAGTGAGCTTAGGAATCTTTTTATATGTTAATGACATATTTTGCATCTCTTATTCTCAATTATTTGCTGATGTGTCTGCTCATTTTTCTACTTATAATTAGTAAGGAAATAATCTAACAACAAAGTAAAAACATACAGATATAAATGTAGACCACATTAAAGATAATGTGAATGTTTTTAAAATATGAACAAAATATTTATCTACATGTGTCAGATAAATTTGTATTAAAAATACAACATGAACTACATGAAACTAAATAAGATAGAAACAGGAACAGTGGTTCTCCCCAGGTAAGAACACATTAATTAGTTAGCTGTCCATTCCTGAAAACTTATGTAGAAATATATGGACCCAACAGGTTATATTTAGGAAATATATATATATATATATATATATATATATATATAATCAATTAGTAAAAAAAGAGGAGTCAGGAATTTGCAAAGAGTGAGGAGTGATATGTGGAAGGAGGGTTCAGGGAGGAAAAGAAAAGAGGAAGTGTAATTAAAATACAATCTGAAAAATAAGTAAAACATGCAGTGTGAAGTATGAAATTATTGCCCAGAATCTTAGCAGTAATTAACATTTGATAATATATACTTTTTGGAAAAAAGTTAATATTGAGAATTGATTAGAGGATTACAACCAAACAAAAAATGAAAGAAAATTTGACAGTATCTCACAAAACTGAGCCTACATCTCCACTGACGTTGTAATTTCAGTTCATGACCTGTTTCCTTTAACTCTTGGGTGACCGACCATACAGTGATTAGTATTGGGATGTCCCGATGAGGGAAGCATTGTTGGAAATATTGAAAAGTCAAGAATACTAATCAAAATGCTTATCAACAAGCCGCCACCTGCATATCATACAGGCTATTCATGTTCTACAATGTTCTCCAGCTTTAGAAATGGTGAGACACGTGCAAAGAGGGAAGGAAAATCACTCAGAGGCATTTGGACAGAGGCCTTACTACTTTCAGACTATGTATATATTTATAAATATTAAAAAAGTTAAGCACACCTGTGTGATCCACCCATAGTTCCAACATTACGTTTTCTCACCTTTTACCAATCGGGAATATTTTTAACATATTTAACACAAGCGAGGTGAAATAATTTTATATGTAGTGAAGTAGAATAATCTTTCCACCATTAGAACCACAGTGTTTGAAATCTCGTGTGTTTTGATGTATTATTGTCTGTGATTCCCTATAAGGAATATAGTTTATGTTGTAACTTAGCTCCCAGAGAATTTAAAGATAAAAATCAGAAATGGATTTTTTTGTAAAAGCAACTACCTTTCCTATGAACATGAAAGGTACTCTGACATATTTTATTCTGTTCTTTTCTAATTTTTCATACTGTTCATTATGATCTAGTAAATTAATTTTCCTACCTCACTGATAAATAACAATGTGCAGTTTAAAAATCACAATACATAGTATTGTATATTTTACGTGGTTTTAATCTAAGTGTACACACACACACACATACACACAGAGATTGCTTTGAAACTATTCAGATTCAATGAATAGACAAAATTAGGCACATTCAGGGTAGTATGACCATAGCCCAATCATCATCACAGAGACTTCATCCAGCTACTGATGAGAGGAAATGCAGAGACTCACAAGCCAAACAATAGGCAGAGGTCCCAGAACCCTGCAGAAGTTGGGAAGGAAGGATTGTAGGAACATGGCCCATAGAATCACCTAAGCATTGCTCAGAGGGGCTTACAGAGATTGTCAAGGTAGCCTGCATGTGTCTGTACTAGATCCTTTGCATATATGTTATGGTTGTATAGCTTAGTGTTCTTGTGGGACTCCTAATGAGCTCTCCATAAGTCTTTTGCCTACTTGTGGGACCCTTTTCCATCTTCTTCATTGCTTTGTCCAGCTTTGATGTGCGGTTATGTCCCTAGTCTTATTGGAACTTTTTATGGCAAGTTCAGTTAATATCCCTGGGAGGCATGCTGTTTTCTGAAGGGAAAATGAAGGGTACTGGATCTGGAAGAAAGGGGAAGTGAGGAGAGGGACTGGGAAAGAGTTAGAGGGAAGGGAAATTGCAGTCAGGATATAATATATGAGAGATGAATATAAACAATAAATTAATAATTATTATTGTATTTGTGGAGAGATTACTACATGGCTAGGAGGTAGATCCTGGAGACAGTGGGGTTTTCCTCTATACTTTTGTCCCCTTTAAGCTTCATATTATAGGCTGATAATTTTTAGCTTATGCTATTTTAAATGAATGAAATTAATATGATATCACAGAGAATTTATTTCAAATTACCTGTTCTCTGGAATATTTTAGAACATAGTCAACAATGCCTGTTTACAGGGGTGTTTTGAATATCTTAAAGTAGTATACAAAAATTCTCTTGGGTGGGGAAAGGTATAAAACACTCCTTTTGTGATAGTGCCCAGTTTAGTTCCCCCATCTCTCTTTTTCTCTTTCACATGTGTGTCCATGTCCATGTGGGTGTCCATGTCCTAATCAGTTCTTTGGTATACTGTTAAGCTACCTGCTTATTTTGATTTTCTTCATGAAATGAGAACCATGCTCATTTGTTTCCTTGAGAAAGCTATTTTTGTAGATAAGTTTTTACCTCTCATAAGAAGCAGGGCATGGCAGCATTATAATACAGTGGACAAGCAATTCTACTTTCCTAAATTGTCTGCCAAAATTAGCAGTTGCGAAACAACAAAAAAAGACAGTTGTAAATGTGAAAGCCCCCATGTAATATGTACCATGCTATTTTCCTTTGAGACCAACAATATGTATTTGTCATTTTACAATTTTAGCAACATACACATAACCATATTTCCATGAACAAACACCTATTATGCTAAGTGGCATATTTTAAGTATAATTTCTGTCATTCACACAGTTGACACCTTCAATTTTTGTGGTTCTATTTTATAGCCACTATCAACTAGAAATTTGTGTTTAAATACTTTTCATTTGTTTTGATGTTTGTAAATGCAAAACCAGTTTTTCTGAGGTAATTTACACTTTATTTTCATTGTTTCTGGGAAATGCAGGGTGTATTAAAATAAATTCTTTCTCTCCGTGTTTATGTGGATTTTGAAGATCAAACTCTGCTTATCTGTCTTGCCTGGCAAACACCTTCACAGAATGAGCCACCTTTATGGCCTTCACATGAGCAGACCTTAAAGTTAACAAACAAGGAATACAAATTGATTTTTCATAAATTACATGCATTTTTGTGAGTAATTTATGAAATAAGCAAGTAAATCAAAATTGTCAAAAAGTTGATTAATTTAAGATTGATGTGTTATGTGACTGAATTACCTGATAATCCCAGTGGAAACTATTGAACCTTTTGTTTATGAATATGTAGTCATATTTTTATCAAATAGCACATCAATTAATTGGTTACAATAAGATTCAGATAGAATTGATCAGTCTAGTCAAAGTTGTCAAGAAATATTCCTTTGCAAGGCAAAAATCTAGGATAATAAAGACTAAAAATGTGTTATTATGAGATTTGGTAGTCCCAAATCATGTCAGAATTTGAGGAAATTTCCATAAAAGTTGAAAAGTGTGGAAAATGAAACCCAGACATTCAGCCTTACAGGAATTATAAACCTATGAAATCATGACATTCTTAGCAGTCTGACATAGTTATATGATGTCAAAAAATAATGACACTAAACAATCTCAAGGTGGAAATAAATAGAAACAAGAATAAAATGGCCCACACAACAGTAAAAGTGACAGGAAGGAAAAGAAACAGACAGCACTAGTTCCCTGGATTAAGTACTTGATATATGTAATTACTTTCCTCGGCACATACACAGAAATTATTTTAACACTTCACTGCTTTCCTTGAAGTTTTGATTTCTGGGCTACTCTCTGTTCATTTGAATACTTTATTTAAGGAATAAGAAGAATTTAGAAAATGTTTTCTCTTTGGATTTAGATGTGGTTTTATCCCAAAGTTTTGACACTTGTGTAGCCAACTGGATGTTGTCATTTTTAACGGCTTAAGCTACAATAAGGTTTATCAAGATGTTTCTGCCTTACATCCCATTTTCAAACAGCTGTCTGCATGTACAGTCACGAGTCTGCTAAATTGGGCAGGCATTTGGAACACTTTTTATCATGTTCTCCTAAGAACTATAATTATATGTATTTTAAAGACGTAAAAGAAAAGAAATTAGCCCAAGGTAAATCTTAGCAGAAAAGTGCTTTTCTGTTAACTGTTTGCCTTCAAAGTAGGGACTGGTCTTTCCTCACAAGAACTAGAAAGAATTATTTGGACATATTTTCTTGGACCTTATACCTTTGGACCCACGAGACTTAAAATAAAGAAACATCTTGCTTTCCTACAAGTTGAGTTTCAGTTGTTCCAGATTGAATTAGTGTAAATAAAATAGAAAGAAGGGCTCTAGCAAATCAATACTGCATCGGTAGTAAACTGGAAAATACTGACAAATTATCCTTTTAGGCCTTAGCAAGGTTTAATCTAAACATCGTTTTCTCCTGACACGATGAGAGAGACGAGAGTAATTTATTACACAAGCCTGATATGGATGAGAAAAGACTGCAGCTTTTTCTTCACTGCTATGGCTCTGTCCCTTTTTGGGCCAGTTCAATTTTTGTCTTGCTCCAGAAAAATCATTCTCCAATAATGTTTACGAGTCTTATATCTTCAATGCCACACCTTATCATGGTATATTTGGCTACTTGTCAGCTTGTTTAAGAAGAGGAATGTTAATTGAAAAATGTTCTCTTGAGATTCAAGTGTCTCTTCTGTGCAGGGGGAACCTTCCTAAGGTATGGTATGCCTGTAATTTCAAAGTTTTATATAGTAGGAGAGAACAATATATACAGGAGTATTTTATGAAATCTGGTTATATTTAACATGAGTAACCCAGCCCATAATCTTATAATAGCCAAAACATGAGATTTTTTTAATTATTGGGGTTACATAAGATGGGTTCTAGTTCTACTTCCATTCCAAATTTGTTCCATGTTTGTAGGAGAAGAAATTTTATTTTGAATGAAATGTATGTTCACACTGTTTCCTTCCTAATTATGATTTTATTTCTCCCCATTCTACTCTTATTCATAGTTATANAGTAGAATCCTTTCTGATATTACTATCTGTACTAGTCACCAATTCTATAAAGATACAGAACTGATAGAATGAACATCCATATATTCAAAAGGGATTTATTAGAGAGTCATACAGGCTATGGTCTCTCTAGTTCAACAATTGATATCTCCTAATGGAAAGACCAAGAACTAGCCTCATCGGTCCATGAGGGTAGTTGTTTTAGCAGTCCCAATCTGTGCAGAGTCCCAGAGGATGTCTAGAGAGCTGGTAGTCTTCAGTTCACATTAGAACCCAAATAAATAGGTTCTTACACCAGTAGAAGAATGCTTCTCCAAACGGTAGATGAACTTGCCAGTGAGAGTGAGAGCAAGCAGGCTTTATACTGTCATTAGTAGACCCATTGGGGTATATATGCTGACTTGATACTTGCTGTTTTGGAGTTGGGGGCTACTTTAAAAATCAAGTGGGTAGGCTCCCCAAAAGCCAATATTTGTATTATTGATCTTATCCTCTGGTTGTAGCTGATGAGACTCTGTTAGATATCTGAATCAAGTTGAGAAAATGATTCTATTTCCATGGAATGTAGTGATGACACTAAAGCACACATGATTAATTTTAGGTGTGTTTCTGGGCAGAAGTTAAGAGCTGGAGTATATACAGGGTCCTTTTTTTCTTTTGTTTTTACACTCCAGATTTTATTCCCCTCCAGGTCCACCCTCCTACTGTTACAGATCCCATAGCCTCCTGACTCCACGAGGATGTTCCCACCCCTCCCTACCCCCCATCAGACCTGTAAACTTCCTGGGACCTCCAGTCTCTTGAGGTTTAGGTGCATCTTCTCTGACCATACCCAGACCCCACAGTCCTCTGCTGTATATGTATTGAGGGCCTTATACCAGCTGGCATATGCTGCCTGGTTGGTGGTCCAGTGTCTGAGAGATCTCGGGGGTCCAGGTTAATTGAAACTGTTCATCCTCCTACAGGGTCACCCTCCTCCTTAGCTTCTTCCAGCATTTCCTTAATTCAACCATGGGGGTCAGCACCTTATGTCTATTGGTTGCGTGCGAATACCTGAATCTCAATCTTTCAGCTGCTTGTTGGGTCTTTCATATGGCAATCATGATAGGTCCCTTTTTATGATCACTCCAAAGCCTCAGTAATAGTATCAGGCCTTGGAGCCTCCCCTTGAGCTGGATCCAAGTTTGAGCCTGTCATTGTACCTTCTTTTTCTTAGGTTCCTCTCCATTTCCAATCCTGCAGTTCTTTCAGACAGGAACAACTACGGGTCAGAGTTGTGACTGTAGGATGCCCCCCTCTCTCCATTTGATGCCCTATCTTCCTGCTGGAGGTGGGCTCTATAAGTTCCCTCTCCCTGCTGTCAGGAATTCCATCTAAGGTCCCTCCCTTTGAGTCCTGAGACTCTCTCACCTCCCAGGTCTCTGGTATATTCTGGATGGTCCCCTACCTCCTACCTCTTGAGGTTGCCTGTTTCCATTCTTTCTGCTGGCCCTCAGGAATTCAGTCCTTTTCCCCCACCCAATAGCGGATCCTGTTCCCCTCTCCCCATCCCGTGGCCCTTTCCCTCCCAAGTTCCTCCCTCCATTCCCCCTTGTGGTTGCTTTCTTCTCCTTCCTAAGTGGGACTAAGGCATCCTCACTTGGGCCCTCCAGCTTGCTGAATTTTTTGAGTTCTGTGGATGTTCTTGTGTATTCTGTACTGTTTTCTTTTGTTTTTTGTTTTCTTCTAATATCCACTTATTAGTAAGTACATACCATGCATGTTCTTTTGTGATTTGGTTACCTCACTCAGGATGATATTTTCTAGTTCCATCCATTTACCTGAAAAACTCAGAATGTCCTCGTTCTTAATAGCTGATTAGTATTCCATTGTGTAAATGAGCCACATTTTCTATATCCATTCTTCTATCATGGGACATCTGAGTCATTTCCATCTTCTGGCTATCACAAACAAGGCCACTATGAATATAGTGGAACACATGCCCCTGTGGAATGGTAAGGCATCATTTGGGTAAATTTCCAAGAGTGGTATTGCTGGATAGATCTATTTCCAATTTTTCTGAGGAACCTCCAGATTGATTTGCAGAGTGGTTGTACCAGTTTGCAATCCCACCAGCAATGGAGGAGTTCCTCATTCTCCACATTTTTACCAACATGTGCTGTCCCCTGAGGTTTTGATCTTAGCCATTCTGATTGGTGGAAGGTAGAATCTTAGGGTGGTTTTGATTTGCATTCTTCTGATCTCTAAGCTCTTTGAACATCTCTTTCGGTGTTTCTCAGACACTCGAGATTCTGCTGTTGTAAATTCTCGGTTTAGTTCTATAC